>PVLD010014260.1:0-53023 GCA_004027595.1 Dinomys branickii
TCTCTCTCTCTCTCTCTCTCTCTCTCTCTCACACACACACACACACACACACACACACACTACTACACATCCCAGAAGCCGCCTCCGTTCATACTCAGGCTGGTGCACGCTCAGGCCAGCACACACAACACGCAGTTGTGCACAGCTGAGAGGCCTATGCCTGGGTCATGAGGCCGCTTGTAGCTCTTCTAGGCCTCAGGATCTCCGTCTGCAGAAAGAGCAGGCTGTGTCCTTACCTCGTATGGTTACTGCGCAGGGGTTTTTCTGTGCTGAGGATAGAACCCAGGGCCTCACCTATGTGGCCAGGCTCTCTATCACCGGTATCAGCCAAGCTCTCTATCGCCGTCCTTTTTTAAAATTTTCAATTTAATTTAATTTTGAGACAGGATCTTGTTAAGTCACCTGGGCTGGCTTCAAACTCACACTCATCCTGCCTCCCAAGTAGCTGAGGTTACAAGCATTAGAACTACCATGTCCAACCACTGTGCAGAGTTTATAAAAATATAAAGCAGGGTAGCCAGGCGTGGTAGAGCATGCTTGTAATGTCGGCACTCTGGGAGGCTGAGGCAGGAAGGTTATAAGTGTAAACCTAGCCCTGGCAACAGGGTGATTTAGTGAGACCCTGCTTCAGAATAAAAGAAAATAATAATAAAATGATAATAAAGGAACGGAGAGGCTAGGAGGGCTGCTGGAGATCGCCGATGGCCTGCCTGGCGGGGTGGAAATGACAGTGCTCGGCGCCAGGTGTGCGTGTGGGCCGAGGGGCAGCTCTGCGAACACCCTCGGGGTGGGGGGCACCTCCCAGGCATCTCCAGGGTCAGATGGCTCCCAAAAACTAAAGGCCAGCTGGATGTGGTGGTGCTTCCCCATAACTCCCACACTCTGGGAGGCTGAAGCAGGAAGGTCCCAAAAGCCAAGGGCAGGTCTGAGGGGGGAGGGTCACAGCCTCTACCAATGAGCTCCTGTATGCAGCAGCTTCAGGTGAGCAATGCCATCTTCCGGGGGCCAGACAGACCCCCAAGGGCATTTTCTACATCCTTGTGCTCAGATGAGGAAGGTCAGAAGAGCCCCAAGTGCTTTGCCAGTCACGGCACAGATGCTGGACACCAGAACCTGTTCTCAGCTCTTGCGGGATGAAAATCGGGCCATGTTGGCACTGAAGCTGCCCTGGTATGGCTGAGGCCCCTCCCAGGTTCATTTGCAGTCAGGGACCCTGCTTCTGCTTCCTAGATTCGCCTGGGAATTGCAACGGGAGACATGAGGAGTGGAGGCTGCCCCCCCCATGAACCAGAGACTAGTTTAATTCTCCTGTGGCCCAAAGGAAAGGCACTGGGGTTGTGTCCATCCTGCAGATGAGAAAATCAAGGCCCAGGGTGGTTAAGTCACTTGCCCAGGTCACACAGCTAGAAAGTGAGGAGGTTCACTTCACCAGGTTCTAGGGTCCATTAGTGGCACAGCTGAACTCACTTAAAACCCAGATCCCCTTCCAACCTGGCAGAGGGGAGGGATGGAGAACTGTAAGGACACCGCCAGGAGGGAGCCAACCCTGTTGTGGGGATGCAGAAAGTGTCCTGCAGGTGGTGGTGTTTTATTCTGAAACGTGAAGTCCGCGTGCAATATCAGGAGTCCTGGAGGAGCAGGCAGGAGTTGGGCAGAGTAAAAACCTCGGCTTTGCTACACCCCTGGCCCTGTGTTCCTGATCCCAGCTCTGCTGCTCAACATAGAAATCAAAGCAGCATTAAAAAAAAAAAAAAAAAAGCAGCATTGCTTCAAAGTTGTTTGGAGAAACCATAGAAATATTTACTGAGCCTCTACAATGTTTTAGGCGTCAGGTCCTTTGTGTTTCCTTCCTAGTGGGTTTTGAGTGATTGTTATTACTGTAACAAAATACCCGAGGCCACATCACTTTATAAAGTAATAAGGTCGGTTTAGGTCACAGTCTGGAGGCGCGGGCCTGGCAGGGAGCTCATGGTCGATGGCATCACTAGGAGGGGAGAAAGTAAATCAAGAGACAGGAAATGAGAACAAGGAAGGAACCAGGATTTGTGTGTGTGTGTGCCGGGGGTACTAGGGATTGAACCCAGGGTCTTAACACTGAGCTACGTCCCGACCCCTTTTTGAAAAAAATTGAAGGATAAAATTTTAAATTAGCATATATTTGTGATACATGATACGTATATGATGGGAAATTGGCACACACACATCTGAGCCATAGCATGAGGCTTCTGTGGTGACAAGTACCAAACAAGGAGATGAAGACTCAAGGGGGTGATCATGGAAGGCTTCCCTGAGGAGGTGACTTCTTAGCTCAGCTCCTGTGGACAGGAAAGGACCTGGCATTATCTGTGTTCCTCACAGACTTGTGATGGAGCCCTGAGCAAATGTTCTATAAATAGTGGATAGGTTGCGCAGCTTTAGAGAGAGACCACCTGGGTTCTGAGTCCTGTGTGCTGGTCGCTAGTACCTTGTTCTGCTGGGTCACACAGGGGCGGTGACCCTTGAAAACTACATTTCCCAGGTTCCCTTGCTCATCGGCTTCCTGCCGGGTCCAGCCAATGGGAGGTTGTGGTGGGAAGCAGGAGAAAGACAGGCTCCGCCAATCTCCTTGCACCAAGCCGTGACGTCACCGCCTTCCCGGTTCCAGCTGTGTTCTCCAAGGTACCCTCCTGGTGCCCTCAGCCTTGGCTTGGGCAGCATCGTTCTCCCTGTTGCCTCTGTAAACTGTGGGGTGGTGACAGCTTCCAGCAGTTGCTACTCTTGGATTGTTTTTCCTCCCCGTTTCTTCCAGCCTTCTGCCTTCTGTTAAATTTCCTTCATGTAGCCTGGCCTCAGTTTCCCCAGCCGTCTGTGAGGACACAACATACTTTGCCTTGACCCCCTTCGCTCCCCCAGCCCCGTACTGGGGGTCGAACCTAGGGGCCCATCCCCATCCCCTTCTATTTCTTATCTTGAAACAGCGTTACTCAAATGGACCCTGAACTTGCGATCCTCCTGCCTCTGCCCCCGGAGTAGCTAGAATTACAGGTGTGAGCCTCCCTGCCCCTGCTCCTGACCTTCCATCTATGACATCCCTGATGTCACACTGCTGTTCTGAGGTGAAAAGAGATAGTAAGCTCAGGAGTTGACTCTTAGGTGGCGCTCACTACGTTGTGACTTAACACGATTTTTATTTTTATTTTTTGTCTTTTTGAGACAGGGTCTCACTGTGCAGTTCAGGCTGGCCTTGAGCTCACTTTGTAGCCCAGGCTGGTCTCAAACTCACAAGGATCTTCCTGCCTCAGCCTCCTGAGTGCTGGGATTACAGATGTGTGCCTCCACACTCTTAATTTTAAACTCTGTGCGCACAGACATTCATTTAACCTCTACAACAGCCTTAAGAGGCAGGTACACGTGTTTGCCTCATTTTTCCAAATGGGCAGACTGAGGCACAAAGTTCAAGTCATTTGCCCAAATTCACAGGGCTAGAAGGTGGCGCCGCGAGGTCCCTGGTGTTGCACTGGGCTCACAACTCACCGGCACGCCGGCAGGGCTGGGCCGGGCCTCGCGATCCTCTTGCTGCATGCGGGGCTGGTGCCTGGTGAGGGCCCCCTCTCTAACTGCAGATGAGTGCAGGTGCGGAGGCCACAATTCGAGCTGATTGAGGGCTGCCCTGGCCCCGCCACCTGGCAGAACAATCGCGGCTCCTATCCGGCCGCTCCTCTCTCGGCAGCTCGCTGGATCGATTTCCCTTCAAGTGGCCCATTGTCGCTAACAAAGGGCTCGGTGACCCAGGTGGCTGGCGCTGCCCCCTCCCCTGCGAGCGGAGGATGCGCCTCACGGCGGGAGACGTTTCCCCTTTCAGAGTCGTTTCTTTGAAAGGCCTGGAAAACGCTGAAGGATCAGTGAGTCCTCTCTGCAGTGCCTGCCTGGAGTTAGCGGATGGACTCCTCTGCCTGCCCCCGCAGTTGTGAGCCCAGCCGCGTCCTCTACACACTAAAAATAATTCGTGTGTTGAAGTCCTCTTTTTTTCTTCTGTGTTGAAGTGTTAATCACGGCGTCCCAGGGTGTAACTACAGTTCAAGACAGGCTTTGGAAGAGGTACAGTTGGTCCTCTGCAAGTTCAGTCAACAGCACAGTAAAAATCCTGGCTGAGGCAGGAGGGTTACAAGAGTGAGGCAAGCCTGGGCAACTTAGCAAGACCCTGTCTCAGAATTTTATACCTTTCTTCTGCTTTGTTTTTGTTTTTTGGACCAAAACCAACTAACTATGTATTGTCTGACCTTGAACTCATGGCAAGGCTTCTGCTTCAGCCTCCCAAGGGCTGGGATTGCAGTACCACCACACCTGGCCAGAGTTCTTGCCATCATCCCTTAAGCAAGAGAGTGTAGCAGTTTGGCACACAGCATCTGCACTGTCCCAGGCACCCTAAGTGCCCCGGAGATGAGTGATAGCCCCTGAAAGGCTGGGTAGCTCTGCGTGTGCTACAGTGTCTTCTAGAAGGTGCTCTGGCTTGTGGGGGTGGGTCCTGGAGCTGACTGGATGACTGTAGTCAAATTTAAATGAGAGCATTTGTGTGGGCCTTAATCCAGTGTGACTGGGGTTCTCATGGGAAGAGGGAGGCTGGGGATATGGCTCAGGGGTACAGTGCTTGTTGTGGGGCATAAAGCCCTGGGGCTCATCCCCAGTATCAGAGAAAGAAAGGAGGGGGTAAGCCACCACCAGCACCAGGCTTGTTGGCGCACACCAGTAATCCCAGCACTGGGAGGCTGAGTCAGGAGGATTGCTTCCAGTCTAAGGCCAGCCTGGGCTACATATACATAGTAAGACCCTGTCTCAAAACCCAAAAATAAATAAAATAAAAATGTAAAGGCCGCATACACAGTTGTCGTACTGTATTGTGCAGGGGACAACAACAACAACGAAAAGCTGTACATGTTCAGCGTAGATGGTCTTTTCCTCCAGTACTTTTTTTTTCCAGCACTGGGAATCGGATCCAGGATCTCTGAGCTATATCCCAAGTCCTCTCTTTATTTTGAGACAGGTTCTCACTAAGTTGCCCAAGCTGGCCTTGAACTTGCAGTGATTGTTAGGGTAAACCGAGGCACAGCTGAGACCACCAAGACAGGCAGAGTTTAAGCAACGAGCAAGGACTTTTATTGCAGACCGGGTGTGGTTGGGCCAATGGCAAAAAGACCACTGGCCCCAAGCCAGGGGCGAGAGCGTGTCTTATAGGCGAGTTTAGGGGGGCACGCTGCTGAGGGGGGTTTGGAAATTTTTGAGCTTTTGGGCTCAGGGTACAGGAGGTCCTTTGTGGTCTCTTTACATTTGGTTTAATTTTCCTTCCTGCATCTGGGAGCCACAAGGTTTCCTGCTGTTCATCGCAGCCTGCTGGTATGAGAGTCGGTCAGCGTGTGGTTTTTCTTTCCTGTCTGGGCGGGGTCGTGTAGCTGGCTGGTGGCCTCTTTGGAGACGTGACAGTGATGTTCATCCTCCACCTGCCGGAGTGCTGGGATGGCTCTCACGCACCACCACAGCTGGCTTTTCACCTCTTCAGGAAGCAGCTTTCAGGACACGCCACGCATCGTGCCTTCTCCTACCGGGGCAGAGCCTGGGTGAAGGCAGCGATCTCTGCCCGTCGTGTTGATGCAGGTGTCCCCGGAGCCTGGAGCACTGCCTGCGTGTAGTAGGTGCTATGGTGAATCCTGATGGTCCACTTGACTGGCTTAGAGGATGCCTGAGAGATGAGTGAACACTTCTGGTTGTGCCTGGGTGACGGATGGGGCTGCAGCCACGGGGAATCTGATCTGGTCCCTGCCCCTTTCCTCCCTGACTCTGTCTCTGCTTCCTGGCCACTGTGAGGTGAGCAGCTCTCCACCTCCCTGCCCTTCTGCTGTGATAATTCTGCCTTGGACTGGGATCTCTGAAAGCATGAGTCAAGCTGACTCTCTCCTTCAAGTTGCAGGATGTTGAATATTGTGTCCTGTGGCAAAAAAAAAAAAAAAAAAAAATTAAAACAAAGCTGGGTGTGGTGGTGCATGCCTGGGAGGCTGAGGCAGGAGCATCACCGAGGCCAGCCTGACTATAAAGCAAGACCCTGTTTCAAAAATCCAAAAACTAAAAAATAAAAGTGCAAGACAGCTCCAAAGTCAGCCCTGCTTGTACAGCGCCCAGTGCTTCTGTCCCTGCTGTCACACCCGTTTATAATTGCCTCTCTGCTGTTTCCCTCCACGCTCAGCTGTGACTGTGGGCCCGCAGAGCAGCCTGTCCTGTCTGTCTCCCAAGAAAAACAGCCGCAGGCGCCACAGAACACGCTCTGCACCACAGTTCTGAGCATTTTGCATATATCAGCTCCCTGCAGCCTCCAAACGCCAAGGTTGTTTCCTTCTTTGAGAAATGAGGAAACTGAGGCTCCTAGACAGTAAATCACTTGCCCCTGGCAATGCAGAGCTGAGATTTAAATTCAGACTCTCCAGCCTCTTTTGTGCATTACAATCAGCACCCACTTATTTACTTTTAGCGCCATAAGCCAGCAGGGCATGATGTGCATAAGGCTGTAATTACAGCCTTCCAGGAGGCTGAGGCAGGAGGATCACAAGTTTGAGCCCAGCCTGTACAATTTAGCGACTTAGTGTGACCCTGCCTCAAAATAAGAAAGGGTGGGGACGGAGCACAATGCAAAGCCCCTGAGTTTAATCCCCAGTGGTGTGTTTAAAAAAAATTCCTAAGCAGTTATACCACACTCGTTCATTTACTACACTGCACTGGTGAATCCATTTTAACATCTGAACAGCAACCTCTTAACACTGATGCTAGTCTTACCCTCCTGTGACAGCCGGGGAAGCAGAGGCAGAGGATGGTTAAGTCACTCCCCAATTTCACACAGCAGAGCTTGGATTTGAATCCAGAGGCAGCTGGGGGGTTAAATGCCTTGGCAACCCATGTCTTGAAATCCAGAATGTGTCCAGAAGTACAGCCCAGCGATAAAAGGTTCAGACCTCCAAGTTAACTAGGCGCCCTGGAACACACCCCAGGGTGCCTGTTATCCGGAAGGAGACTTTGGAAGTTAGTTTCCGGAAGTGCAGGCCCCTGGTGGGCCATGCATATGAGTCCACTTGTGTGTGTGTGTGTGTGTGTGTGTGTGTGTGTGTGTGTGTGTGTCTTACTGGGCATCAAGCCCAGGGCTTTCTCACTGGGCCACATCCCCAGTCCATTTTATTTCTTTATGTTTTATTTTGAGACAGGGTCTTACTAAGTTACTTAAGTTACCCAGGCAGACTTGAACTTGCAATGTCTCTGCCTCAGCCTCTCAGAGTGCTGGGATTACAGGCATGTGTCAGTATTCCAGGTTTTTAAGTGTTTTTTTTTTTCTCCTTTCTTTGAAAATTTCCTAAGGATAGACCCCCAGGTCTCACACATGCTAATAATTTTTACATGCTAAACAGTTCACACAGGCAATAATTTTCATGGATCTTAATTTGTTGTTGTTCTTTGAGACAGGGTTTTGCTGTGTAGCCAGGCTGGCCTCCTGCTTGTGGCGAGCCTGCTGCCCGAGCCTCCAAGTAGCTGGAGTTACAGGTACGCTCCACCGCTGGCTATGCCCCTGTTGCTCTATTAGGTGGCAGGCTGATCCGTGCCGCGTTCCCTGGTCACTTGCTGTCTCAGCGTCCAGCCCCTGAGGTCTTCCTGCAGCTCCTGACAGCCAGCACCTCCTTCTGTGCAGGGCCGTCCCTGACTATCAGCACAAATGCCTCGGCAGCTACGGAAGATAAATTTTCCCCACGACGACCTTTTCCTCGCGCCGCCGGATTGATTTCAGAAATCCATCCCCAGCCGAGAGGCCCGGACCCAGCCCCCACCACCCGCGCTGATGGCTGCAAATTTATACTCTGGCCAGAAATTGAATTCCTGTAAGTTGCGGGAAACGTCTCAAAAGCTTGCTCAGGCTCATTTTTACTTCTGACAAACTTCAGGCAAGAGATTAAGCCTAGGTCTTCCAGCCTCGGGGACTGCGGTGGCGGAGAAATGACCTCCCCTCTGGCATTCTTCTTCCATTCCAGGCCTGAGAGATTAAAAAAAAGCAGAAGCAGTCAGAGAGCTTCAGGCCTGCTTGGTTCCCAGGAATTTCTGTTTCTCAGCTGCGCAAGCTCAGTTTTCCAAAGGCTGGCAGCCCGGTCCCCAGGGCAAATACGGAGCCTTTCAGAGGGGGTGGCAAATAAAACCACCAGTTTATCTCCATCGTTGGCCTGGTCTCCGAACCAGCTTAGCTTAGGCCGCTTGGTGTGGGCCTCATTAAGGTTCCTTGGAAAGCTGGGAATGGTCCTCACAGCACTCTGGAAGGCTGAGGCAGGAGGTGCTCAAGTCCCAGCCCAGGCTGAGCGGCTTAGCAACTTAGCCAGACCCTGTCTCAAAAGAAAAAAACTAAAAAAGGGCCGGGATTGGAGATCAGTGTGAAGGTCCTGGGTTCCATCCCCCATAGTGCAAGAAAACAAACACAAATCCCTCGGGAGGACCCCTGTCTGTGTGCAATTCCAGAATTCTCATGCCCAACATGGCCCCCTGTGAGCCCCAAAGGCCTGGGAGGGAGAAGCAGACAGGTCTGGTCTCTCAGCCTCTCTGTCTCTCTGTTACTCTCTGTGTCTCCTTTGCCTTGAAAAATGAGTCATCTGATGCAAATGTGCCTGGCTTGTCTTTGGTTCAAAAGTCCCTAAATAGTAAAGAAATGAGTCCTTGATGTCTACAAAGGAAGGATCAAAAACGAATCTTTCTGCAAAGAGAAGAGCTTTTATGTGCCTGTGAACGTTTCTAGATCTCGCCTCTGGCAGGGATGCCACAGAACTTGGGGTGGAAGAACAGAGGGTAACTCAGATTCAGTCCAGGTGCGTCGCCTCTGGGGACTTCCGCCCGGGGACACTGGGACCAGGCTTGCCTTTTTCTTTCTTTCTTCCTTTCTTTTTCTTTCTTTTTTTTTCTCTTCAGTGCTGGCTGGGTATTTAAGCGAGGGCCTTTCTCTGTCATTGAATTACACCAAGTTTACTTTGTGCCCTTAAAAATCAGTGGGGACCGGATGTGGTGGCACATACCTGTCATCCTAGCATTCTGGGAGGCTGAGGCAGGAGGATCACAAATTCTAGCCCAGTCTGGGCAACTTAGCAACTTAAGGAGATCCTGTCTCAAAAGAAAATTAGAAATAAAAATAAAAAGGGCAGGTGGAGTATAGCTCAGTGTAAAGGCCCTGGGTGAAATCCCTGGTAATAATAATACATATAAATAAAGCCAGGTAGGGTATTATTCTACAAAATCCCTGCCTCATAGTCCCAACACTGTCAAGGTCATGGAAAATAAGACTGAGGAGCTGTCCCCAAGCAGTGGAGGCTAAAGAGCTGCGATGCTTTAATGCAGTGTGGGGTCCTGGATTGGTTTCTGGAGCGGGATAGCGGGAAAATTCATGAACGGCCAGCACCGAGTCCCCAGGAAGGCGTCTGCTTGTGACAAATGAGTGAGGTTATGTAAGATGCTCATGGGCGGCGGGGGGGGGGCAGCTTCTGTGCTGTGTGTATTAATTTTCTTGTGAATCTAAAATGATGTCAAGATAAAAGTTTATTACGGAAAAAATCAGCAGGGAATCTGCAACTGTTCTGGAACGGTGCCGGTTCTGTGTGTAGATAATAAAAGCTCCAGCGGCGAGGTGTGCTCTCTGCCAGGCGTCACGATTGTCTCTAATTCGTTGTCTAATTCGCTGTCAGATTCATTGTCTCTAATTCGTGACACCCTCAGCATGTGCCCCTGAGGTTGGACCGTCAGTCACCTCAGCAAGGGTTTTGTTTACGGTTTGGTTTTGGTTTTGTCCCGGGGATTGAACCCAGAGCTTTCTCACTGAGCTACCTTCCCAGCCCTTTAAAACATGTTTTAATTGTGAGACAGGGTCTTCCTAAGTTGCCTGGCCTGAGTTCAAACTTGTGATCCTCCTGCCTCAGATCCCCAAGTGCTGGGATTACAAGCGCGCACCACCCGCACCTGGCCATAACCTCAGCGTTTAGATGATGATGTGGTTTGGATGTGTTCTGAGTGTGTCCCCGCGGAGTCCGTACGCTGGAAGCTTGGCCCTCAGTTTTGAGGTGATGGACCCTTTAAGAGGTGGGGGTCTAGTGGGAGGCTTTCAGGTCACGGGGGGGGGGGGTGGCTTTTAGAAGAAATTAATGTTGTTACCTCAGGGGCCCAGTTAGTTCTCCAGAGAGCAGGTTGTTATACAAAGAGCAAGCTTGACCCCTGGACCACACTCAATTCCTCTCTTGCTGTGTGGCCTCTGCCTGTCATACAGACACTCCCACCGTGGTCACGCCACCCGCCAGGCACCCTCAGTAGACCAGATCCATGCTCTTGGCTCTCCAGAGCTGTTAGCTAAATAAACCTCTTGTTTCCATAAAGCACTCAGCCTGGGGACTTTTGTTACAGCAACTGAAAATAGGCTGATACAGACAAGGAAGCAGAGCATTTAAGAAAGGGACAGGTGTGGTGTCACACACTTATCATCCCACACTCTGGGAGGCTGAGGCAGGAGAACTGTAGGTTGCAGCCCAGCCTGGGGAACTTAGCAACTAACAAGACCTTGTCTTAAAATAATAAATAAAACTGGCTGGAGGTATAGCTCAGTGCAAAGGCCCTGAGTTCAATCCTTAAAAATATCCGTTCAAAAAGAAAAAAAAAAAAAAAACAGAGAGGTTAAGTCGCCTGCCTAAGCTCACACAGAAAGGAACAGATCAGAATTTGGACCCAGCCTGTGCTGTTGGACGCTAGAGCAGCCAGTGCACTCACAGATATTTATTGAGCAGCTACTCTTCCCTCTCAAGGGCCAGCCAGAAAAGCTAAGTTCCTCTAGACCTTTCAAGGGTTTCAGTTCAGGCAATCGTTTATGCAGATGATGGAAGAGAGGACAAGCTAAATAAGGATGGAAAAGAAACCCAGGGATTGGGAACCATAAACAGGGTCTCTGTAACCCTAAGAGTGAGGGCCAGAGAAGAGAAGTGGGTATAGGCAGAGGCCAAGATTGTGTCCACAGTGGGAGACGCAGCCACAGTTAATTTAAGAGGCAGAGACAGCTTGAAACACACCTGCTTCTCCCTTTGCCCCGCCCCCTCATCTTATATGAATGCCTCTCATTGGCTGAACCTTCCTGGAAGTCGGCACAAGGGCATGTGGGAAATGTAGTTCCCATGCACGTGGAGCTGGGCCGGGGAGGGAAAGGCACTGAATCGAAGAGCAGCTGGTAGCAGAGCGGCCCTCTTCCTATGCACTGGGTGTACCTCTTTCCTTCAGCAGACGAAAATTCAGTCTTAAACAGCCTGCAGTTAAACGTGTGTGTGTGCATCTCTGGGTTGGGGAGGTGGTTTTTACTGCCATTTTGCAAATGACAGAGACAAAATGATCCGTTTGGGGACTTAGAAACGGAAGCAGCAGATGCAGGTCTGTGAACATTCTTATGGTTCTAGCTCATCAGGTGCTTATGAAGACTGGGGAGAAATTAAACTGCAAAACACTTAGCTCAGAAAATATGTGCAGTAAATGCTAGCTGGCTTATTGTTGTTGTTATTACTTATTCCTGCCATTGTGATGCTAAAGAACCTCTTCTTGCACAGTACTGTCACAGGACTTGTGTGTGAGCCCACCAGATAGTGAAGGAACAATTGAGAGGGCTTATTCCAAGTCCTGCTACTATAACAAAATGCACAAAGCTGAGTAGTGTATAGAGATAGAAGTAGTTTATTGAGCTCGCAGTTTGGGGCGCTGAAGGTTTGAGATTGGGTGACTATTTTGGTTACTTTTCTCATTGCTGAGAGAAAACACCCAGTGCCCAAAATTAAGGGAGGAAAGGTTTATTTAGCTCACAGTTTATAGAGGTTTCAGACCATAGTCACCTGGCTCCAAGGCAGGGTGGGGAACTGCTCACCCTGGTGGTGGAAGATACCAAAGGCAACTAGGGAGGAGAGAGACAAGCCTCTCTCTGTCCCTTATATTGTCTGCAGGCTCCCCTCCCTAGGGCAGGAGTAGCACTCACACCCTCAACCTCTGCACTGGACCAGAATCAATCACAAACTCTGGATTTCTCCTTCCTCTGAAAAAAGCCCAAGAATGTATGAGGTTTTGGGGGGCTGTCCAGACACAAACCATAACATTCTGCCCCTGGCCCCCCAAAGACTCATGTACATTCCTTTGTGGAAAGGGCATTTAGTCCATCTCTAAGAGTTACCAAAGTCCTAACAGTTTCAGCACTGCTGAAAAGTCCAAGTCTCCTCTGAGACATAAAGCAAGCTCTTAGCTGTGAGCCCTTCTACAATGAAAAGAAAGTTAAACGCTTCCAACATTCAATGGCACAAAATAGACATGTCCATTCCAGAAGTTACACACAGGATGCTATAAAGGAATGGGCCCAAAGCAAGTCCAAAATTTAGCAGGGCAAATGTTAAGTTCTATAATTCCATGTGCAGCATCTGAGGCAGTATGTGGCAAGATGTGGACTTCAAAGGGCTTGGGTACCTATGCCCCACTTCTGGTGGTCATAGCTTTCATGGCTTCTCTCTAGGGCCTGCTCTGCTCCCTCTTTGCAGTTTTTCTCGATGACCCATATTCTTGGCTTCTCCAAACTTCCGGGTGTCTACTGTACCTTTGACTTCACATTCACAGCTTCACACATTTCCCTCTCAGGAGCACACTGCCTGGTCTCCCCAGGCTTCTGAAATCTGGGTGGAAACTTTCCTGACCCCACAACTCTTGTATTCTGTGTGCACCTAATGCCAGCACCATGTGGATGATGCCAAGGTCTGCTGTCAGCTGGGACAGCAGTAGCCAGGCTTTCCTCTCTTGGTTGCAGGGGTCGAGTGCCTGGATCACTGAACTCTCTGAATCCAATTCTGAGGAACAAATTTTCTACACTGCCACCATTCTGGAACAGGTTGCTCTGTGGTTTTCTTCTCAAAGCAGAGTCTTTCACTTTTGCAATTTTGAGACTGCAAAGGGTAGGGTCCTGCTGCCTCTTGTGATGCCCTCAGGCCGTCTTTTTTATTCTGTTCCTTCTCAGCAATCAAGATTCCTTCTCAGCAATCAAGATCAGCTCTGCTGTGTCTTTGCAGTCCACAGCTTTACTGGAGCTTCCTTTCTGGCCAAACTTACATTTTAAATCAGTCTGCTGGGCTCTTTGCTCTTGATTCTCAAAATAAATCTGGCTAAAACCTCCTAACAGTAACCATGCCACCGCTTCAACATTAGACTGCCTTGAAGTTTCTTCTGCCAGATTAATTAGTCTGCTGCTCTTAATCTCAGTCTCAGGTAAAGTCTCTGGACATGAGCAAAATGCAGACAGACTCTCAGCCAAGATATAACACACATCATCTGGGGTCCAACACCTAATGCAGTTCTTCTTCTCAGCCGAAACTTCCCAAGCCTGGTCTTTACCAGCAAGATTTCTGTCAGCACTGAGCTCTGACCAGAATCTTCCATACTGAAGCTTTAGGTATGCAGCTATCCTACAGCTGAAGCTATGCCCGCTATACTTTTTCAGGTGGCATCTCCAGACCTTTCAAGACTTCCCACAAGCCATTCCCAAAGGCCCCTGAACCGCATGGTCAGATGCAATCCCAGCAATGACCCCACTTCTCTGGCACCAAATTCTGCCTTACTTTTCTCATTGCTGATACAAAATACCCGATGCCCAGAATTAAGGGAGGGAAGGTTTGTTTAGGCTTCAGTTTGTAGAGGTTTCAAGCCTGCAGCTGGCTCCAAGCAGGGCGGTGTGGCAGAGGGGCACCTGCTCACGGTGGTGGAAGGTACCAAAAGCAACAGTGGGGGAGGAAGAGAGGGACGAGCCTTTGTCCGCCCCTTATGCTGTGTTTGTGGTCTGCGCCGCCTACGGCAGGTGCAGCGCTCACACTCTTTCATCCCTGACCTGGACCTTTAACCTTAGCATTTGCCCTTGAATCAACCCTAGGTTCCCCACCTCTGAAAAAGCCTCATACTGCATTAGGCTTTGGGGGAAGTCTAGACACAAACCGTTATGGTTGCCCTACTGGTTTGGCCTATGGTAAAGGCCTTGTGACTAACAGTGTCACTGTGGTGGGAACACTTAGAAGGGATCACAGATGAGACAGGAGGACAGTAACTCACAGGCCAGTGTTGCTTCTTTTATAGCAACCCACCCTCATGGGAATGAACGGTCCTTGACCAGCGTCCACCCCTTCCCAGGGTGATCCCTCCAATGACCTGTGGCACCCACAAGCCTCCACCTCTCTATTACAATCAATGCAGAATGAATAGGAAATACGTGTGTAGTTATGCAAGGGGTTTGTTAGGTAGGCTTGCAGAATCAGAGTCAGGAGAGTTCCCGTGGCTCTCTGCATGCTGGAGATCCAGGGGATTCCACAGTAGTCAAAAGTCCAGGTCCTGGAAGCTCCCTGTAGGGTCAGCAGCGTGCATCTGTGCTGCAAGGCTGAAGAAAGTGGTGGTCAGTCTGTGAAAGCAATGGCGAAGACTAGCAGGCTTTCAAAACCGGAAGTCTTCTTTCCATTTTGTTCTTTCTGGGCTACAAGCCTATTGGTTGGCACCAACCACATCTGGGGTGGGTCTTCCCTCTTTGGTTTGCTGGCCTCCCTGCCAATCATTCACAGACATACCCAGAGGTTTATTAATCTGCTAGTCAAGTTGACAAGTCGCAGTTAAGGAGCATGACCCCTTATAGGTCCCTCTACTTCCTTTTTTTTTTTTTCTCAATAGGGTTCTGCTGTGCACTTCAGGCTGGCCTTGAACTTACTCTGTAGCCGGGGCTGGCCTTGAACTCGCACTGATCCTCCTACCTCAGCCTCCTGAGTGCTGGCATTACAGGCATATGCCACCATGCCCAGCTTCTCCACTTGCTGAAAGTACTACACTGGCCACCAATCTTCCAGATCATGCGCCCTCGGAGGGCCACACTCACCTCATACCCAAACCACAGCAGGGCCCACCCAGAACAAGGAACTCCCACTTCTATGGAGACCTGAGCAGGTTTTCACTGTGCGAAAGGGGAGGGAGAGCATCCTGGGCCCTGAACACAGCAGGCAGGAAGCAGGAGCTGAGGGGTAGTGGGGGCAGGTACAGGCAGAGCAGAGGCCAAAGACTGAGCAAGGTCCAATCAGGCAGGACCAGTGAGTGTGGCCGTGTGGCATTTTGGTTTTAAAAAGAGGGCACTGGGTGCCCCAGAAGGCCTAAAGTGGGGATGATGCAATGAAAGATCAGCTGGGCTTGCTGGTACACACATAACCTCAGCATTCTGGGAGGCTGAGGCAGGAGGGTCTCAAGTTCAAACCCAGCCTGGGTAACTTAGTGACTTGGGAAGACCCTGTTCAAAATAAAACATACAAAAGGGCTGGAGATGGAACTCAGTGCCAGGGCTTTGGGTCCCATCCCCAGTAGTGTGGACAGAAAGGGCAAGGAAGGTGACCGTGGTTTCTCAGAGAACAGCGTAGAGGACACAGCCGCTGTGGGGAGAGGGATGCTTGGCTTCACTGCGCAGTAAGGAACAGTCAGGCCAGCATCCGAGTCCCAGCTCTGCAGTTTGGCCGAGTGGATGTGCCCCCCTGTGCCTCAGTTTCCCCGCCTGTAGTGCAGAACTAGTGTTAGCATCTTCCACAGAAATTGGGGCTCTAGGACTCCATATTTGCAATTTTTGCCAAGTAGCTTCAAAGATGGGGCTCTAGAAACGGTGACTAAAACATGAAGCCTTGGAGGTGGGCACAAGGGTGCACACCTGGGATCCCGGCTGTGGTCGGAGACCGAGGCGGGAAGATCACAAGCTGGAGGCCAGCCTGGGCAATGCAGTGAGATGCTGTATCAAAATAAAACTTTTTGCGAAAGGTCGGGGGTGCAGCTCAGTGGCAGAGCGCTCGCCTGGCTTCCGTGAGGCCCTGATGCAGTCCCCAGTACCGCCCAAGTCATCATCGCTGACTTCGGCCTGTGGGGGTGGGGTGGAGCCCGCGGGCGGCCCTGGTCTTCCTCTGTGACCCCTCCCACCCCACCCCTGCGGACAGTGCCCCCTGCAGACTCCCGGCCCCGCCCTCTCCGCTCCCCTCCCGGACCACAGACTTCAAGGCCACTCAGACACGGTCTTGGCGTCGAGGACGGACTGTGGCTCAGGCTGAACGCTTGATCCCCGCCCCCGCTCAGATCTGCTCTCCCCTCTCCACACCTTAGCTGCTCTGTCTCAGTGGATGGGTGGACGGACCAATGGCTGATGGGTGGACAGGCGGATGGACGGCCCACAGTTACCCCCAGCCTCGCGGCTCTCCCTGCAAAGCCCGCAGCTCGTGTTCCGCCCGGCGAGTGCTGCTGACATCTTCTTTAAGGCTGTCAGGCTCATCACTCAGAGGGGATTTGCCACGGCCTGGAGGTCTGACAAGGGCAGACGCTGTTATCTCAAGCCCTCCAAAGGGACGCAGCCGTCACGGCTCAGCCACAGCAGACAGCCTGGCCCTGATCATCCATCTCAGCCTCTGCCGTCCTGGCAGGCAACGAGGAGAAGCCTCAGCCAATCCCTCCCGGGAGCTGTGGAAGGCAGTGCAAGGGGGTAGAATTCACTGTGGATCAGTGGAGATGTTCGCTCTCTGTCCCACTGGCCTATCAACATCTAGTCATTCAACAAACATTCATCATGCTGGCTCTGGGGATTCAAGGATGAATTATTGACAAAACAGACCAAACTCCCATCCTCTTGCCAGTGCTTGTATAGGAACAAAGGCAGCCTTGGTCACACTGATGAGGCTCTCATGGCCCAGGCCTCCAGTGGACAGCGGAGGTGGAGAATACAGAGTCACATGGCTGCAGTTTGAATTCTGGGCCCACGTTCCCGTCTGCAGCACTTCGGCTTCTCTAAACCCCAGTTCTGTCACTAGTGAGAGGGAGAGGATGACTGAGCTGCCTCACAAGCTGCGGTGGGGCTAAATCATTAGTGAATGCGACCTGTTAGTGGGGTGTGGAGGCTCACCCCTGTGAGGAGAGCTCTGGGGGGCTGAGGCAGTCAGGAGGGCCATGAGTGTGAGCTCAGCCTGGGCAACTTAGCAAGACCCTGTCTCAAATTTTTAAAACAAAATATTTTTGTAGAGCCGGGCATGGTGGCGCACACCTCTAATCCCAGCACTCAGGAGGCTGAGGCAGGAGGGTCATTGCAAGTTCAAAGCCAGCCTGGGCTACAAAGTGAGCTCCAGGCCAGCCTGAACTGCGTAAGGAGACCCTGTCTCAAAAAGACCAAAAAAAATTTTTTTTGTATTGGTCTGGAGTGTATTTTAGCACAAAGACCCTGGATTCAATCCCCAGTACTGAAGAAAAGAGAAAGAAGGAAGGGAGATGGGGAGAGAGAGAGAGAGCGAGCGAGTGAGCAGGATCCTTGGAACAATATTTGATGCACAGTAATTGCCATGGTTGGAGGTTGTTTGTCCCCTCCACAGGTTCATGGCTCGGAATTGTAGGTGGTCCTTAGGTCAGTTGGGAGTGTGGCCTCTTCCTTCCTAGCCCTGCAGCCACCCTTTAACCTGCAGAACCCTGAGCTAAACAAACCTCTTCTCTTTAAAAGTAGCCTGCCTTGGGCATTTTGTTATAGTCACAGAAGGAACAGAAGCCTGGGGGAAGTGCACAGGATGCCTGGGGAGATGAGTCACAGAGGCTGCCTTGGCAGAGACTGATTACTGAGCCCCAGGGATGAGGGAGGGCGGGTGTTGACAGCAGCAGGTCTGGCTGTGCAAAAGCCCTGAGGTAGGAAAGAAAAGCACGACGTGTTCCAGGCAGGAACTACAAGCAGAGAAGACAGGCAGTGTGTGGAGATGCTCAGGACACCCCGATGCCCAAGGGACTTTGGCACAGGGCAGTGCCTAGAGCACCAGGGGCTGAGGGAGCGAGGGTCTCCCCCCTCCGTCACTCATCTCTCTCTGTCCTTGGACTTTTTTCTTTTTTTAACTTTTGAGACAGGATCTCGCTAAATTGCTAAACTGCCCAGGCTGGACTTGTACTTGAGATGGGCAACTTAGTGGGATCCTGTGTCAAAATACATGAAATTTGAAAAGGCCAAGGACGTAGTTCAGTGTGAAGATGCTGCTTTCAATCCTCAGGAAGAGAGAGAGAGAGAGAGAGAGCGCGAGAGAGGATTGCTGCGAACATTTACACAGGACCTACTGATGCTGACGACTCCTAACTGCTTCCGTGCGTTTCTCAGTGAACCCTGAGAGCAAGGGGCAGTTAGCCCGTCTGTCCCACAGATGCACAAACAGGCACAGAGAGGCCAGATGACTGGCCCGTGTCACACAGCAGCAGACGGGTCAAGCCGGGACCTAACTCCGGGCAGGCCAGCCCCAGGTCCTGCGCCCCAGACCCGGGCCCGGCCCACCACCTCGGCCGCAGAGAACACGGAGAAGAGTGTGGAGAAGAGTGTGAGGCCTCCGGAGAGCCCGCGCATCTCTGTGTGAGGTGTCGTCTGGGAAGCTGTGGTGACTTCACACCGAATCCTTTTGTGGAGGGCCGTGGGAGAAATCCCGGCCTGTTCTCAGGACCAAATATAGTTGCGCCTTCTCCCGAGCAGCTGGCGCACTTTTGTTTTGGGACACTGGGAGCCGCATAAGTGACCAGCTTTCTCTTTCTGAGGTGGCTGCTAAGGAGCTCAGAGCCAAATTTATGGCCCAGCCATATGCTGATGGGTTGGGTTTGAACGGATGAGTTTTTCTTAGCCTCTTTTCTGGCTCCGTCTTCCATTCCCACTTTTGGGTTTCTTCCCTCTTATTCTCCTAAAGGGAGAAAAGAAACTGGCTTTTAAAAACTCAGCAATGGGCTGATACTGGTGGTGAATGCCTGTAATCCCAGCACTTGGGAGGCTGAGGCAGGAGGATCATTGTGAGTTCAAGGCCAGCCCGAACTACATAGTGAGAACCTGTTTAAAAAAAAAAGAAAGAAAATCCTGTGAAGCTGAGGCATAGGATTGTATACCTGTTCAGGAGGCTGAGGCAGGAGGGCCACAAGGTCGACCTGAGCAGCTTAGCAAGACTATATCTGAAAAATAAATAAAAATAAAGGGATGGGGTTGTAGATCAGTGCTTTAAGGCCCTGGATTCAAGCCCTAGTACTGCCAAAAAGAGAAAAAATGAACTCTGTGAACTCTGAGTTTTAATAATTGTGTAATATTCCATCTTAACATTTTTAAGTCATTCCCTGTATCACTAGATAATTGGAAGAGAAACAGATCCAGTCCTGCCCAGTCAGCAGTGCCCCACCCGTGATCGGGCTGCCGTCTAGCGCCTGTCCATGTGATTCCCACACCCTGCGGGGTGAAGCGCAAGCTCCGCCGCCGGGGCTTGGCAGGCTGCCCTCCTCAGACGTCTAATCCTGCGCTCAGGTTTAATTGGAGCTATCTTGTGGTATTTTACATACCCTTCCTTATAAACCGCTTAGCTACTTCTCTGGAAAAGGCAGGGTATAAATAAATACATAAACCCAGCCACCTCGGCTTCCTGATCGAATTAGCCAGCCTTGAACGCAGTAATAGCCTCATTTTATTAAGAGGCAGATGCTTGCACTCTTCCGTCAGCCAAATGCCCGACCGCCTGGTCCCTGGGGAGCCGGTGGGAATCGAACCCGGGTCTCGCCGCGGGTGCAGCCGGGCTGGGGGCGGAGCTGGAGAGCTGCGCTTCTGGAGACAGTGAGGGTGACTCTCCCGCGTCTCCAGCCTGCTTCATCCCTGGCCTGCTCGCAGCCTGGGGCTTAACTGGGGCAGCATCTTGGGTGAAAGGACTTGAAGATTCCCAGGCGGAAAGCCCATCTGAAGAGCCAGGCCGGAGCGCAGGGCTCGCCCACCTAGAGCCCATTAGCCGGGATATTGAGCCCGGAACTAGAGCTCAGCAAAAGAGAGTGGCTGGTTTCTCCGGCACATTTGACACGATCGAGGGGAGACAGGCTGGCCCGTCAGAGATTTCCTTTTTTATTTTTTTGACGAAAGGTCTCACTATGCAGCTCGGGCTGGCCTCAAACTCTAGGCCAGTGATGATGATTTTAGAGACAAGTGCTCAAACTACAACCCCCCAAACCTATTTACTTATTGCAAAGTGCCAAGCCTGGAATTAATCCCAAATAACTGAGGTTTTAGTTTAGAGAAAATAACTCATACATTAACATCTTTTGTCTATATAACTCATCTCTTAACATCTTTTGCCTCCCAGGTGCTAGGCTGAGTTTGTGACGTGCTTGCAAGCTAGACCCAGTGTGGGAGAAATGGCATTTGGACTCTTAAATATAAAGCCTTGTTGGATGTGTTAACACACTCCTATAATCCCAGCTACCCAGGAGGCTGAGGCAGGAGGATCCCAAGTTTGAGCCTAGCCTGGGGAACTTGGTGGGGTCCTGTCTCTGAATAAAAAAATTAAAAAGACTGGGAATGTAGCTCAGTGGTAGACTGCCTAGTCTGAATTTGACACCCCCCGCCCCGTGCCATTTTTCTTTTTAAATGAGCTGGGTGTGGGAGGCTGAGGCAGGAGGATTGCCAAAAGATTCAAAGCCAGCCCGGTCTGCATAGTAAATTCAAGGCCATCCTGGAATACATAGCGAGATTCTGTCTTAAAGAACAAAAACAAAATCCAAACCAAACCCAAAAAATAAAAAGCCTTCCAAGACATTCTAGTGGCTTCTAGGGACCAGAACTTGACTGCATATTTGAACTCAAACCCTCGGGGCAAAGCTGGGGATCTGAGTGGCTGAGAGTTGGCAGCCAAACCCCAGGCATTTAATTACACTGCTGCAGAGAGCGCTGCGAGGTGCATCCGACACAGACAATTATTTTAGGAAAGCCACGGAGGCTTTCTCCTCCTGCCACTTAAAGCTTGCTTCTCTTTTACAATTCAATATTTCCTATGTTGCGAGAAAAGGCCTTGTTTGCCTTAAAGGACAGGCGAGGAAAAGCAGCGAGGAGACGTTAATTATGTTGAACCGGACTGATTTGTTTCTGCACAAATGAGAGTCTTTGGGGGAGGGAGTTTTTGTTCTAATTGCTTGGGGATCCGAGCCAGGGGGGAGGAGAAGGGGAGTCCGGGCTCCTGTTCATTGTTTGGCTTTGCGTTGGTTTATAGAATTGGCTTCATCCTGAAAGGAAACGAAGCTAATTCTATGTTCTTCCAGAGCCAGGGGCCAGGCATTCGGGGCCCATCTTTCTTGACTCAGGTGGGGCTTCTCCAGGGAAGACCAAACACAGGTTCTGGCTGAGCGCAGTGGCACCTGGGAGGCTGAGGCAGGAGGATTGCCAGTTCGAGCCCAGCCTGGGCAACTTAGTGACTAAGCAAGACCCTGCTGAAAATTAACAGTGAAAATGAAAGGGCTGAGGCTGTAGCTGAGTGTGAAGGCCCCGGGTTCCATCCTTGGGACACGGAGAGGACCTGTAGCCACCTGCTCTACCATCCACAGATTGAAAATATTGAGAGAAAACTGAATCTGTACTGGAGTATACAGAATTTTGGGGCTTTGAACCCAGGGCCTCGTGCACCATTAGGCAAACATGTATCTCTGAGCTACATTCCCAGTCCTTTTATTTTAATTTTGAGTCCAGGTCTTCTTCAATTGCCCAGGCTGGGCTCCAACTTGTGATCTCCCTGCCTCAGCCTCCCAAGTATCTGAGCTTAGAGACCTGCACCACTGCATGAGGCCCAAACTTTTTTTCTTATCGTGATTTCCTAAACTATACTAAGAACTCTTGCAATATTTACATTGTATCAGGTAGTCATCACAAGTTATGTGGAGACAATTTAAAGTCTGTGGGAGGGCTGGGGACTTTTTTTGGGGTACCAGGGATTGAACTCAGGACCTTGCGCTTGCTGGGCAGGTGAGGGATTGAACTCAGGACCTTGCGCTTTGTAAGCACAAAATCCTGAGTTCAATCCCTGGTACCAAATAAAAGTAAAGTCTATGGGAGCACAAGGTATAGTGGGACATGCCTGGCTGGAATCCAAGCACTTAGTAAGCTGAGGCAGGAGAATTGTGAGTGAGTTTGAGTCAGCCTGGGCTATGTAGTGAGTTCAAGGCCAACCTGAACTACATTTCAAGACTCTGTCTCAAACAACCTCCAAAAATTAAAATTAAAAAAATAAAAATAAGCCAGGCGTGGTGGCGCACACCTGTAATCCCAGCACTCGGGAGGCTGAGGCAGGAGGATCGCTGCGAGCTTGAGACCAGCCTAGGCTACAAAGTGAGTTCGAGGCCAGCCTGAACTGCATAGCGAGACCATCTCAAAAAGACAAAGAAAAAAAAGTCTATGGGAGGCTGTGCAGAACTTCTATGCCAAGGAGAGGCCACAGGGCTGGTCCACATCCCAGCCGGGGAACCCCCAGCACTGGGGAACCCAGGGGTTCTGCGTAGATGTTGGCCCCAGGCAGCTTACATCAGGGCGCAGGCACGGCTGAGAGCAGAGGGGGCACAGGCTGATAGAACAAGGAGGTCCCCAGTTGGGCAGGCAGGTATCAAGGCACACAGCAGGATTCATTAGAGTCGTTTCCGAGGCCTTTACAAACGGTTTATTTTACTTATAAATTAGCTCAGGAGTTGAGCTCAGCCATGCAATTATGTCATTTGCTCACACTGCAATACGCTTAAAAAAATAAAAGAGCTTATTGAGTGGGAGAGGAAAAGGTGGGGTGAGCGTCTCCCAGGTGCTCATAAGTCGTAGCCCTGCTTATCTCTGTCGGGGCTCAGCCAGCATCAGGAATGACCGTGCAGTGGTCACTCTGCCTTTTTGTCTCCTTGTAAAAGACTTATGGTTTATTAGAATCTCTTGTATGCCTTTAAGAAGTCATTTGGGGGAAGACCAGCATTTTCCATTTCCCAGCATTCAGGAGGCTGAGGCAGGAGGATCTCAAATTGAAACCTAAATTGGGTGTGGTGGTACACACCTGTAATCCTAGCACTCAGGAGGCTGAGGCAGGAGGATCCCTGTGAGTGAGTGGCCAGCTTGGGCTACATAGTTCAAGGCCAACCTGGACTACATAGTGAGACCCTGTCTCAAAAAAAAAAAAAAAAAGATTTTTCCATGTCCCATCTTTATGGCCACTATTGACCATTGCTTGCCTGGACTCATATGGTCACTTCTGCCTCAGCCTCTTTCCTTATGCCTACAGCAGCCAGAAGTCACAGTGAGCACTTGAGTTTGAGTATGTCCTTCTGTCTCTAGAACCCTCTATAGCTCCCACCTTACCCAGAGCAGACTCCAGGCCTTGTGGTGGCTCCCAATTGCCAGCCTTCTGCCCTCTCCCACTATTTACCCACTTGCTCCCCTTGCTGCAGCCACATAGGCCTCCTGCAGGTTTCTTAACACCAGGCCACAGGGCTTTTGCATGTGCTGTTCCCTGGCTGCACCCTCGTTCCCTTGCCATCCACATCCTCTCAGCCCTTCTCCCTTATTACTCTCTCCATAGTTCTCATTGTTTAACTATCATTGATATTTTCTTGTTTCTGTTTCCTTCTGCTTTAATAAAACTCCCAGAGGAGCTTGGGTACGTGCGTGCGTGCATGCATGCGTGTGTGCGTGTTGTTCCCACCTGGAGTAGAGTCTGACATGCAGTAGGAGCTTAATAAGTGTTTGTGGAACCAATGAGACCCTTGTGCTCTAGTTAAAGGATTGAGATGCTGGGTGCAGTGGCACACATCTGTAATCCCGGTGATTTGACAGGCTGAGGCGGGAGGGTGGCAAGTTTAAGGCCAGCCTGGGCAGCTCAGCAAGATAAAAAGAAAAACTAAAAAGAGCTGGGGTGTGGTTCAGTGCAAAGGACCTGGATTCATTCACTGGTATCAAGGAAGAAAGGAGGAGAACAGAGAGGTACACTGGGCGCGGCAGCACAGTTTCTAATCCCAGCTCTGCCCGAGGCTGAAACAGGAGAATCACAAGGTTGAGGTCAGCCTGGACAATTTAGGAGGACTTTCTCTCAAACTTAAAAAAAAAAAAAAAAAAACTGTGGCAGAGCAGCCCTGGACCCCACCCCCAGTACCCAGAACAAACAAAAAGTCAGGACCTGTGGTTAAAGCCGCTGTGTTCCAAGGAAGCTCCGGGCTGATCCAGGGGACCCCGCACCCTGACCCAGCCACGGGGAGTCGTCAGTCCTGTGTCTGCACGCTTCAGATCCACTGAGGTGACCAATGTATACTGAAAGTAATTGTGTTTTAAGAAAGGGTCTGTCCTGAACATGTACAGACTCTCTTCTTCACATTGTTCCCCCACACAGTACAGCAGAACAGCTATTTTTGTTTTTGAGAGGGTCTTGTATGCAGTTTACGCCGGTCTTGAATTCACTATGTAGTCTAAGCTGGCCTCAAACTCATGAAGATCCTCCTGCCTCAGCCTCCCAAGTGCTGGGATTACATGTATGCGCTACCATGGCCAGTTTTTAACTGTGGTTATGGAGGCAGGGCTGTGTGTGTGCACATGTGTGTGAGAGAGAGGATGAATCCCTGGCTTGGGGAAGAGCTGAGGCCCCCCTGGTCTTTGCTGTGAACCTTAACCCTTCTGTGCCTCACGTCTGTAAAATGGGCTCCCTGAGGAATAATCGTGATCCCACTTGATGGTCCCCAATATCTGATTTGGAACTTCTCCAGGCATCCCGCGAAGGGCATCTGTCACCTCCAGGAGCCCACTTTCTCTCCCAGCAAGATCAAGGAGAGCCTGGCATGGTGGCGCACACCTGTCATCCCAGCTCTCAGGAGGCTTGAGGCAAGAGGATCACCGTGAGTTCGAGGCCAGCCTGGGCTACATAGTGAGTTCAAGGCCAGCCTGGACTACACAGCGAGACCCTGTCTCAACAAAACAAAAGATGGAGGGGAGCCCTTCGCGGGGCCAGGTCCTGACCCTGTCTCTCGCAGACTCTCTTCCAGAGCCCCGAGGAGGGCTGGCAGCTGTACACCTCGGCACAGGCCCCCGACGGCAAATGCGTGTGCACCGCTGTGATCCCAGCGCAGAGCACCTGTTCCCGGGATGGCCGGAGCCGGGAGCTGCGGCAGCTAATGGAGAAGGTAGGGACCTCCACGGTTTGGACGCGCTGCGCTGTCTGCACCCAGCTCAGCGCGGCCCCTGTTTCCTTTTTCCTGGATGGTGCTGGGGATGGAACCTGGGCGTCCTGCGTGCTGGGCAAGCGCTCACCACTGAGCTGCACCCCCAGATCCAGGTGCATGGATATTTTAGTTCAGTATCTGCTCAGCTCCTCTGGGGAAGAGAAACCAAGGGCTTGGGGCTTGAGAAGGCGGAAGATGCGGGCCTCAGCATGCGCGCCCCGCCCAGCCTTTAGTGCGCCTGCCCCAACAGCGCTCTCTGCCCCTTGCGGGGCTCACCCTCTGCTTCTAGAGGGTCATAGAAAAAGACTAGCCGGCCGTGGTTCTGCCCGCCTGCCATCCCAGCACTCTGGGAAGCTGAGGCAGGAGGATCTCAAGTTCGAGTCTCCCCTAGCCAATTTGGTGAGACCCTGTCTCAAAAAAAAGGTAAAGGCCTGGTATGATGGCGCATGCTTGTAATACTAACACTCAGGAGGCTGAGGCAGGAGGATCGCTGCAAGTTCGAGGCCAGCCTGGACTACAAAACGAGTTCAGGACCAGCCTGAACTACATAGTGAGACCTTGTCTCAAAAATAAATAAATAAATAAATAGATAACATAGAAAAGGTCTGGGCATGTAGCTCAGTGCGAAGGCCCGGGGTTCAATCCCCAGATGCGGCTGGGGTAGATGAAAGGATGCTCTAGGTAATGGGGGGGGGGATTCCCTGGGACAGGGAGCATGGGACGGCGGCCCTGAGGAGCTGACGCTGGCCTGAGACCCGCGGACAGGAGGGCAGACGTGGGGCGACGAGGGGAGCAGAGCTCCGCGTGGCGGGGCTGCAGGCCTAGGGGTCCGTGGAGGGCGGGGCTTCGGCCCACAGTAACCGTGGGGACGGGGAGGGGCGGCGAGCAGGCAGAAGCAGCCCTCGCAGGCTCTGTGGAGAACCCACCCTCTCAGCAGCTGCGGTGAGGCCGCGGAGCAGGGGCGGAGCTGTGGGGCGGGGTGGGGGAGGACGAGGGTGTCGGGTATCCGTGCTACCTGGGGCCTCCTCTGGCCTCTCCGGTTGAGGTGGGACAGGGAGTCCTGTTCTCCACGATGGCCCCATCTCAGGTCCAGAACGTGTCCCAGTCCATGGAAGTGCTTGAGCTCCGGACGTACCGTGACCTGCAGTACGTGCGCAGCATGGAGACCCTCATGCGCAGCCTGGACGCGAGGCTGCGGGCGGCCGATGGCTCCCTCTCGGCCAAGAGCTTCCAGGTGGGTGCTCCGGGGTCAGGGCGGAGGTCAAGGGCGAGTGGGCGTCGCAGCAGGGCTGTGCCTGGAAACGAGGGCTGGTGGGGGTCTGGGGGCCAGTGCGGGCCAAGGGTCACCAGCTAAGCGTTCATCAGGTAAAACAGGGTGAAGCCGGGCATGGTGGTGTAGGTCTGTCAGCCCAGCAGTGGGGAGGCTGAGGCAGGAGGATCACTGTGATTTCCAGGCCAGCCTGGGCTACATAGTGACACCCTGTCTCAAAGCAACACTGACAAAGAAAGATAGGAGGGTGCTGCTGCGGGGCAGAGGCCCGGGTCAGGCTCGCCGTCAGGGTCTGCCTCGCCGGGCAGGAGCTGAAGGACAGGATGACGGAGCTGCTGCCCCTGAGCTCGGTGCTGGAGCAGTACAAGACGGACACACGGACCATCGTGCGGCTGCGCGAGGAAGTGCGGAACCTCTCGGGCAGCCTGGCCGCCATCCAGGAGGAGATGGGCGCCTACGGCTACGAGGACCTGCAGCAGCGCGTGCTGGCCCTGGAGGCCCGGCTGCACGCCTGCGCCCAGAAGCTGGGTACGCGCGACCTTGCGCCCCGCCCCGCCCACTCTCCCCCACCTGACCGCTTTGACCTCTCTGCCCAAAGCCAGACCTGGTCCCCGGTGCCGGAAGTGACCGCGACCCTTAACTCAAGACGCCCCCGCCCCATCCTGACTCTGTTCGGGGGTGGATTTCTGTGTCTTCCCTCACCCGCTCCCATCCCTCATCCTCCCGCCTGTTCCTGCCTCCCAGGCTGTGGCAAGCTGACCGGGGTCAGTAACCCCATCACCATCCGGGCCATGGGCTCCCGCTTCGGCTCCTGGATGACGGACACGTTGGCCCCCAGCGCGGACAGCCGGGTGAGTGGCAGCGCCGCCCACATCCGGGGTCAGAGCCTGGGAGGGGCGTGGCTTGTGCCCGCTCACAGGGGCCCAAGGATCGTCCTGAGTACCCGCAGCCCTTGGGTACTCCCCGGACTTCCTAGTGACCAACAGGTGACCGGGACCCTCCAGCCCTGAGAACCCGAAGACCCAGTAACTGCCAGTAACTGAGCAGAGGACAATGGTCACTGGATGGTCACTAATGGCAGGGACATGTTCCGCTTTTTTTTTTTTTGTCTTTTTGAGACAAGGTCTCGCTGTGCAGTTCAGGCTGGCTTTGAGCTCACTTTGTAGCCCAGGCTGGGCTCGAACTTGCAGCGATCCTCCTGCCTCAGCCTCCCCAGTGCTGGAATTACAGGTGTGTGCCACTGCGCCTGGCATGTGTGAGGCCATTGCGTGGCGGTGCCAGCATCAGAGTGCCAGCAAAGCTGGTGACCATGTTGCCAGGCGATGCGGCCTGAGGGAAGCAGTGTAAATGTGCCTGGCCTGTGACATCGCATGGCACGTGGCTCACTGCTGGTCTCTGAATGAGACCTCTCACTATGTCCCTGACACCTAGCCAGACCAGACTTCTGGCACTGCCTGGTGATTGACCCTTGGACCCTGTGGAGCCAGGATTGCCCACTACCTGGGCCCACAAGAACCATCCACAAAGTGCTCAGTGACCTCCTTAACACTGACCTTCCTAGTGGCCGGTGTTGGTGACTGGGTGGCCACTGAGTGTCTCAGCCACCATTCTGCCCTGTCACTGGTCTCCTGTGGATCGTGGGGGCTGAGGAATCGGTTGGTGTGGGAACCACACTTGGTCCCACCGCTTTCTAGCCAGGGAGCCTTGGGCAGAGTCCTTAATGTCTCTTTCGCCAGTTTCTGTGTCTTCAGAGTGGCTGTGACGTCAGCACTGATCTCCTGAGGGTTCTTAGCTCAGTAACCAGGGCACTCAGCTGGACATGATGGCAGTGCACACCTGTCATCCAAGCACTGTAGGATACTGAGGCAGGAGGATAGCAAATTCAAGCCAGCCTGGGCAACTAACAAAGCTTTGTCTCAAAAATCAAGTAAATGAACTGGGCACGGTGGCTCATACCTATAATCCTAGCACTCAGGAGGCTGAGGCAGGAGGATCACTGTGAGTTATGCGAGTAATGCCCGAGTTTGTGACAGTTGAGCCCTCATGACTGCAGCTGAACCCTGAATGGGCCACGGGCCCCTGGGTCCCTGGTAACGGTCTGTATGATGACCCATGCGGTGACCTGCGCGGTGACTGGCGCAGTGACCCTCACGCACGGCTGCTCCTGCAGGTCTGGTACATGGACGGTTACTACAAGGGACGGCGGGTCCTGGAGTTCCGCACCCTGGGCGACTTCATCAAAGGCCAGAACTTCATCCAGCACCTGCTGCCGCAGCCCTGGGCCGGCACGGGCCACGTGGTGTACAACGGCTCGCTGTTCTACAACAAGTACCAGAGCAATGTGGTGGTCAAGTACCACTTCCGCTCACGCTCTGTGCTGGTGCAGAGGAGCCTTCCGGGCGCTGGCTACAATAACACCTTCCCCTACTCCTGGGGTGGCTTCTCCGACATGGACTTCATGGTGGATGAGAGCGGGCTCTGGGCCGTCTACACCACCAGCCAGAACGCGGGCAACATCGTGGTCAGCCGGCTGGACCCGCACACCCTGGAGGTCCTGCGGTCCTGGGACACCGGCTACCCCAAGCGCAGCGCGGGCGAGGCCTTCATGATCTGCGGCGTCCTGTACGTCACCAACTCCCACCTGGCTGGGGCCAAGGTCTACTTTGCCTACTTCACCAACACGTCCAGCTACGAGTACACGGACGTGCCCTTCCACAACCAGTACTCCCACATCTCCATGCTGGATTACAACCCCCGGGAGCGGGCCCTGTACACCTGGAACAACGGACACCAGGTGCTATACAACGTCACCCTCTTCCACGTCATCAGCACCTCGGGGGACCCCTAGGCGCCTTGGCTGCAGTGGGGCTCAGGCTGCCCAACAGCTGCTGTGGGTCCACCCCTCGCTGCCTGCATCCCTTCTGGTCTGTCTTTGTCACCCCCCTCCCTTGTTTTCTCTCCCTCCTCCGCCCTGCTTTTGTTCTCTGCCCTTCTATCTCTGCATTCTCTCAGTTGTGTCTCTCCGCCTTTATTGATCTTTGCTTTCGATACTCCACTTCGTGGTTGTTCTGCCTTTTTATCAATGTCCCCATCTTTTTATTTATCATTTTTTGTGGTACTGGGGATTGAACCCAGGGCCTTTGCACTGAGCTACATCCCCAGCTTTTTTTTTTTGAGACATGTCCTCACTAAACTGCTCATTTGCCCACGCTGGGTTCAAATTTGAGATCCTCCTGCCTCAGCCTCCCAGAGTGCTGGGATGACAGGGTTGCAGAGCCACGCCCAGCTTGTCTTTTTATTGATCTGAGCCCCCAGTCCTCTTGTCTCTCTCTTTTCCTCCCCTTCTTCCCGGCTTCCCACAGGTCTCCCCCTTCCCCCTGGAGTTGCCTGCATGGACCTTCGTTTTTCATTTCCACGTTTTCTTTCCGGGTTGCCGGAATAAATGGACCTTTGACATTTGAGGACTCAGTGGCTGTGTGTCGGTGGCCGAAGTGGAGGTGCAGATGGAGGCTGACACTGGTCTCCCCTGAGCCCTTGTCCCTTGGTTCCATGTGGTGGCTGGGTGGCTGGGGTGGAGCGCCGCCCCTTCCCGGGGCAAGCCCTTAGGCCCTGCCAAATTTATCCTTTCTTCTCTTTTTGCTTTGTAATTTCAAAAAAAAATTTTTTTAGCCGAGTCATGCCTAATCTGAGTTAGTAACAGTCAGAAGGTGCACTTGGCCTGGCTTAGGGTGAAACCCCCCACCTTTTATTGGTGGGACTGAACTCAGGGTGTTTGCACTGAGCTACACCTGCAGCCCTTTCTACTGAGATAGGGTCTTGCTAAGTTGTCCTGCCTCAGCCTCCCAAAGTGCTGGCATGACAGGTGTGGACCCTTGTGCTTGGAAGGGGCTTGGGCAGGGACAGCTCCTAACAGGAGGGCTGGAGCTCTTGGAGAAGGCCGGGCAGACCGGAGGGAAACCAGACGAGGGCTCTGCCAGCCAGATCTGCAGGTGGACTGCGCAGCGTGTGGGCTGGACATCAAGGTGCCAGAGATGAGGGACAGGCTGAGGACAGTGGGTGCGGGGAGGGACGGCAGGCACCGGGCTGATCCGTTCCCTCGCCAGAGCCGAGGGTGCCCACACGGAGGCCCTGGAGGGTGTCAGGGAGGACTGCGCACCCCATCCCTAATTAACGGCCTCCCTGATGAAATCCTCCCTGGTGAAATCATCTCGGGAACTGGATGCCTGGCCATATTGGGAGCTAGACCCATGAATAATAAACGGGGCTGCCTAATGTGCTCATTTAAAACTAATTTTAAAGAAACCCTCCCGAAGCCCAATTAATTTCCATTCAAATGATCAAGTGTGACACAGAGAAGAGTGGGTTTCTGGATTAGCGGGTGCAGAGGCCTCGGCGGGCTCCTGCTAAATAAATGAACAAAGCCCGGCGGTCCCGCCCGCCGCCCCAGGGTTCCGGGAGGCTGAGGCTGGCCCGGGCGACGGGCGACACGATGACTTGGCGAGACCCTGTCTCAAGATAAAAAGTTAAAAAGAGGGCTGGGGGAGCTCAGTGCGCACATCCGGGCACTGGTGCGTCTGCCTCTCTCTCACGCCGCCTCAGCTCCTTGCGGCCTTGGCTTCAGCCAAGGGTGAGCCCCAGGAGTGACGCCGCCGCCCCAGGCCCGGAGCCCTGCCTGTCCGTCTGCCTGCCTCGGGTCGTCTCGGACCGGGAGGCCACAGCCGGGTCCCACGCAGTAACGTGGTGCCCTGAGACCTGCTCCCTGTGCGGTGGCCACAGAAGCCAGGGCGGATGCTCGCGGGGACGAGTCCGGACCGAGACGCCTGCGGCAGGTGCCTGGGGGAGCTGCGGGTGGCACAGCGGTGCAGCGCCGGCCTGGCTTGCGCAAGGCCCTGGGCTCCCGGCTGAGACCACACCGCCCCGCACTAACGGCGGGGTTTACAGCCGGTGCGACGCAGCGCGAGGGGGTGTGCGGCCGGCAGGGGAACCAGAGCTCCTCAGCAATAAACCAGCAGGACGCCGCGTGCGCTCCGGGGCCCGTTTATCTGACACCACAGCCGTGCTCTCGCCTGGGCTCGGCTCAGAAAGACACGGGGAGGGGGAACCACGGTGCACGGCAACAGAGGGACTCGGGCAACGCACAGGACGGGCGGACGGGGGCGCGCACACACATGCGCCCTGGACACCCGGGGGCCGCGCTGTCGGCCGCTCCCGGGCAGTATCCTAGACCCCACAGGCCCCAGGGCTTGGGGTCAGGACAGTCACCTCCCCAGGCCACCCAACTGTTGCTAGAGGCAGAGCGCTGCTGCCCACCCGCCTGAGGCCCCAGGAAAGGAGAAGAACGAGAGCGAGGCGCTCGGGGGTGTGGCCAACCGGGGAGGCTCTGCACTGCCCAGGCCGGGAGTTAACCTTCTGGACGGCAGTGCTGGTGGGCGGCTGGCGGGCCAGAGACGGCTTCAACAGCCGGTGCGGACAGCTCTGAGGGAGCAGCCGGCGCACCCAGGGGCCCAGCGTCCCTTCGCTCGGGCCCGCAGCCAGCCAGCTGTGGCCGCCACCGTGATCCGGGCTGATCCCCGTCCAGCAGGCGCAGGCAGCTCGGAGAGTCGGCGTGACCTGTCTCGGTGGAGAACGCACAAGCCCCAGCTGAATCCCAAGCCCCGGCCTGGCCTGGGCCCAGAGGGGCTGTGGAGACAGCAGGCAGGCGGGCCCCTACTCCGAGGGAGAAGAGCCCCCTCCCCTGCCACGGGAGCCCTCTGCTCCTCAGCAGCGGCTGCTCCCACCCCCTCGGCAGGATCTCTGCTCAGAGGTGCTGGCAACACCCCCCACGTTTCCATGGTAACAGCAGCTGCAGCGTGCCCGGTCTGGCTGGCAGAAGCTCCCCTGATGGCATGGGTGCTGGGGCGCAGAGTGCAATGCGCCCCAACCGCAGTGGGGCTCCCCTGCGTGGGGAGCGGGAGCCCCCCGCGGTTAGGGGCGGAGCAGGGCTCTCCCCTCCCCAGACCCGCAGAACTGCCATCAGGCCCCCAGGCCTGGGGAGAAGGGAGGCTCGGGAAAGGAGGCGCAGTGTGGGCACCCAGTGAGGCCCCGCGGGGCCCCTCACCTCAAGCGGTGGCAAACGAGACACAGCCAAGAGAGTGGTTCCGGCTTTAATGGGGGGCGAAGGGTGCTAATGCCGGGCTGTCGCCCCCGGACCCGCGGCCAGCGGCCCGGGCACTGCGCAACCGTGGTGTGTGCAGCTGGATGGGCCCTGGTGCCCGCTTCTGGCCCGGGGGCACTGGCCGCCCTCGCTCCCCGGGCTCGGGGCGGCCCCACCCCAGGCTCTTCTGAAGTCAGGGTGTCTGGCAGGGCAGCCCGACAGCGGAGGCCGCGGGCCGGGCGCAGAGACCACGAGTCCCGTCTCCGCCAGCCCCTCCCCAGCCTCTCGGGGACAATAAATACTACGGCGGCGCGGCTCACTCCGTGCGCAGGATGATGTGGATGCCCGAGTCCGTGAACACCGGCCCGCTCATCTCCCCCGTCCGCAGCGCAAACGAGGCGTCTTCGAATGGCTTCTGCATCTGACCTGGGGACAGGAGGGACGAGGGGGAGGCGTCAGCTCAGGCGGCGGCGGCTGATGGGGCTCCCGGCCGTGCTCATCCATCACCGCGTTTATGGCCCTGTCACTGGCTGAGCCGCAGTGGCTGGGCGGCGGGGACATTACAAGACAGCATGAGGGATGGTGCTGCGTGGCTGGGCGCTGAGCTCCGCGGGCGCAGTCCCTGAGGGCGGGACGGGGAGCAGTAGCACCTGGGCACCCCAATTCCCTCAGCCCCGGCCTGACCAGCCTCAAGCCAGGGCGGCTCATCTGACTCCACCTCCTCGCACCCGTTTCCCTGTTTTAGGGCGCAGAGGACGATTCTAGGAGACCCCTCAGCCCCCGTCAGGAGATGCCACTGACAGGTCGGGGCCACCCTGCGGGGCCCGTGATAGGGTCAAAGGTGCAGGACACAGACCCAGACCCCAGGGGGAGGATAAACGCAGAGGCTCGCACCACGCCGCCCCCAGCAGCACCGCCTCCCAGCCCAGGGAGGCCCGTGCTGCCACCTGGCGGCCGCTGGAAGCCCTGCAGCAGAAGGGAGGGCGGCCGTGGCTCGGCTCCCCCTGGGAGCTGCTGCAGCGGACGGCGGTGCCCGCTCATGCCCACCTCTGCCGAAGGCACCCAGGTCTCCCCTGGCCTTGGCTGAGCTGCAGTCGCTGAACTGTGAGGCCAGAGACTCAAAGTTCTCCTCTCCCGACTTGATCTTCTGGATGTAGCCTGCAGGAGGGGAGCACAAGGAAAGGCCACGGGTCAGGGTGGGGTGCGATCAGGCTGGGCGGGCGTCACTGTCAGGACGCACCCGCAACCCCCAGGGACCTCACAGCCAGACCAGGCTCCGGTCGTCACTCTGTCCCTGACACAGGAATTCCCAAGGAAATCGGCCCAGAAGAGACCCCTGAGGTCTGGGTGGCAGGGACTTGGATCAGCTCCAGGCGCCCCGCGCAGACGGCTCTTCTCCCGACAGGTGAGACAGATGGGGGGCGCCCCGGCTAGACCCGTCCTGTGTGGCCCAAGCCAGCCCCAGGGTCAGGCGCCTGTGTGACTCGGGTTTGGGAGCAGAGCGCAGGAGAGCTGTGCATGTGCACGCAGTGTCTGCACATGTGCATGAGTGCGCACGCGCGCCTGCAGGTGGGGACTCCAGACAGCGTCCCTGTCGCCTGCTCCTCAGAGGTGCGGGCAGCTGACGCCTGTTGGTGGCATCTGCACCCTCCTCACCTAACACTTTACCCACTACTTCCCGGTGACCCACGCGGGTCTCAGCATGCCTGCCGGGTGTGTGTGGCAGGGCCACAGCCACCAGGTACCTGTGTGCGCCCTGCAGGCACCGTCGGGTGACCTGACCAGTGCTTCGAGGCCTGCTGAGCCTGTCGTGCCTGCCTGACTCAGTGCTGATCCCACCCGCATAGGGGCCCCAGGCCAGTCCCCTGCCAGACGTCGACGCCACCTCAACCTGATGGGGGCTGTAGGCGGAAGAGCATGACCGGGAGGACACGGCACAGCAGCGACCTTGGGATCTGGTCTGCATGGTGCCAGACACAGGTCACTCCCTGCTCCTGCCTCACCCCCCCACAGAGGCCACAGTGACACACAGTGCCCCACGCTGAGATGCTGACAAGTGCCACTTGCTGCCACCATTCTCCCTCCCGCATGGGCCGCACGTCCCGTGACACACGAAGCTGCCCTGTTCCCCTCTGCTCTGCCACCTCTGGCACCCGACCCTCTGTCAGCGACCCTGGCCTGGACGAGAGGCGCCCGGGTCAGCTGCCCTGTCCTTCCTTTCCCCAGGCTGCTGGGTACCTATGGGCCCCTCCACGCAGCTCCAGGGTTCTCCATCTGTCCCTTCTACGTGGGCCACAGTGACCAGCGAGGACACCTGACCCTCCAGCATCCCAGGCTACTGCTGCCTCTGGAGCCAAACTGTGAGGCATTGCCCTGACCCTGCCAGGGCAGCCTGGTGTTCTCAGGCAGTGTGTGTACAGTGCCCCTCACAGCTCACAGGGCTCTCAGAAACATTCCACTCAGGTGCAAGTATGAAGTGGTCTGAAAAGAAAACCTTGACAGGTGTGGTGGTACACGACTGTCCGTCATCTCAGCATTAGGAAGGCTGAGGCAGGAGGATTGCTGTGAGTTGAAGACTAGCCTGAACTGTATAGCCAGATGCTGTCTCAAACAAACAAACAAACAAACAAACAAACAAACAGAAAAACTATTTTGTTAATCAGGCAAGGTGGTGCATACCTATCATTCCAGCACTTTAGGAAGCTGAGGCAGGAAGGTCACAAGTTCCAAGCCTGGGCAACTGTGCCAGACTCTCAAAATAAAAAATACAATAGTGGGGCATAATGCTGCATACCTGTAATCCCAGTGCTTGGGAAACTGAGACGGGAGGCCTGCCATGAGTTCTAGGCCAGCTTAGGCTACATAAGGAGACCATCGCAAAAAAAAAAAAAAAAAAACACCCCGAAGTGGGGGATGGGTGGCACAGTACCATGTGTTCCCAAGTCCACACACCCCAGCACGGCACCCAGGCCACAGCGAAGTCCTCCCGGTCCCCATGCCCTCTGTCTCTCCGCGTCTCCGGCCTTTGCTTGCTGCTGTCTGCCCCCTTCGTACTTGCCTGTGTCTCTGGTCTCCCCCAAAGCCCCAGGAGTGGCCGCGTGCGCTGTCCCCTCTGTCCTGTCTGTGTCTGTCGAGCATGGGGTCTGGGTGCCTCTGTTCCTCGCTGCCCACCCCTCCCGGAGCTGAGCACCAAACGCGAGCCCACGGGGAGTAAAGGCCTGGTGAGTACGCGAGACAGGACAGAAACCGGGAGGGAGGGACACTGGCTTTCAGGAGTCCTCTAACTATTCCTTTCTCCTTTGTCTTTGCAGTGTGGGGGTGCAACCGCATCCCTAGCTGCCTTTTCTGCCTGAATCTCAGGACCCAAAGAGGAGGCCAGACTTCCTGGGCCTCCTCCTCCTCCCTGAGATGGTGCCCCTGCATGTCCAACACTGGGGCCCCGGCTGAGCTCAGCTCCAGGTAGGCGCGGCGTGGGCCAACCTGGAGCTTCAGCTGCGGGTTCTGATCCAAGCCTCACTGACTGGTCTGTAAACTGGGGAATCAGTCCCCCCAAACCTGGAGGGAACAGTGACCTGCAGAGCAGTAGGTGGCCCGGAGACAGCCACTCACAGACACGAGCTGTCCGCCCGTTTGGTGAGGCTGAGCGTCTGTGCCCGCAGAGGCGCACAGCGGAGCCCCAGGCCCTGGCGTGGCTGCATGGGGAGAGGAGCCTCCAACAGGTAACAGGTGAAATGAAGTCACGGTGGGGGAACCCTGACCTCACAGGGTTCATCATTTTTTTTTGGTACTGGAGATTGAACTCAAAGCTCTTGTACTAAGCTACATATCCAGCCCCTCCCCTCCCTTTAAGATTTGGAGACAGGGTCTTGCTAAGTTGCCCAGGCTGAGCTTGAACTTGTGATCCTCCTGCCTCAGCCTCCCAGAGTGCTGGGATGACAGGCATGCACAGCCATACCCAACTAGGATCAATGTCCTTGTAAGAAAAGACACCTGGTGGCATACACCTGTCATCCCAGCACTCAGGAGGCTGAGGCAGGAGGATCACTGTGAGTTGAGGCCAGCCTTGGCTTATGTAGTGAGTTCAAGGTCAGCCTGGGCTGCAGATTGAGACCCTGTCTCAAAAAATGAGGGGGGAAGGGGAGAAGAAAAGATACCACTAGGTACAGTGACACATGGCTGTGGTCCAGCTGCTCAGGAGGGTGAGATCACTTGGTCTCAAGAGTTCAAAGCCAGCCGGGTGTAGTGGCGCACGCCTGTAATCCCAGCACTTGGGAGGCTAAGACAGGAGTATTACTGCGAGTTCGAGACCATCCTGGGTTACAAAATGAGCTCAAAGCCAGCCTGAGCTGCATAGCAAGAACCTGACTGAAAAAGACTGGGGAAAAAAAAGTTCAAAGCCAGCCTGGGCTACATAGTGAGATTCAGTCTCAAAAAGAAACAGAAGAAAATCAGAACAAGAGTCAGCAAAGCTCCTTCCCACACTCTGTACCGGCACTGAGGGAGGCCGTGCAAGGACACCACGAGCCAGTGGCTGTCTTCGAGCCAGGAAGAGGGGTCACTGGGAACCAAACCACCGGGAACCTGATCTTGGGCTTTGGCCTCCAGCACTGTGACTGCCAGGACCTGCGGGTCTGAGGCTGAGTCAGGAGGGGGGTAAACAGACGGTGGGGCCTGGGCCTGAAAAGGTCAGAGACGAGCTCCCTGGCCCAGCCGAATAAATCCACACACCGCCTCCGCTCCTCCGTGCCTAAAGGGCAGCGAGGGGACCAGGTCTGCACCCCGAAGGTCCAGCACCCACAGAAGGGGCTCTGACACCCTGCCCAAGGCCAGCAGGCTGGCGGGTGCCATGACCTTGGGGACACCGGGTAAAGGAGCCCAGTGACCCCGAGTCTGGGCAAGGGACCGAGAAGAGGACTGTGGCAGGGTACTTCCTGCTACCAGGCTGCCAGCAGCTGGTGTGCAGGGCTACAGGGGGCTGTGCTCCACCACCCGCCTTCGTCAAGGGCATCACAACACCACCTTGCCAGGCTCGGGCTCCTGACAACCAGTGGCCGTGGCCCAGCTGCTGCAGAGAAGCCTCAGCAGGAAATGGGCAGTGCTGGTCCCTGCAGGCGGCCCATTCCCTCAGGCCACAGAGCCTGGGCTCTAAACGGGCACTGGGACTGCCAGCTGGGGCAGACGCCACCCGAACTGTCACCTCCTGGTCACCCGGACTGACCCCAGGGAGGGGGAGAACTCCAGCCTGGTGCTCGGCGAGCGCTGACCCAGCATGGGATAGCCTGGCTCCGCAGTGTGCACCAAATGCCCTGGCTGGGCCACCTCGCTGGCCTCCTGATGGCCCAGGACGCACAGGAAGCAGGGCCCAAGGTCACCAGGGGCTCTGCAGCCGGGCCTGGGAGCCTCCCACATCCCCACCCCACCCCGGGGCCCCACGGGGGCTTTGAGTAGCAGCAGAGGCCTTGCCCTCTTCTCTGTCCCGGCCACCTGGCCGTCACAGCGGGTGACGAGGGTCAAAGCACCGCCATGTGGGGGGCAAGCACCTGCCACTCAGCCCACTGTACCGGACCTTCACGCCACCCGGTCCCCCGTTACAGACGCGGCAGCCATGGCTGAGAACGAGGTCACCTGCGGGAGGCCACATGCATGGCCTTGGGTGGCCCCGGGGGAAGCCTGCTGCTCTGACCTTGTACCACCTCCTGAATACCCAGTCCCGCCCGCCCGCGCCCTCCGATTCTGCCTCCTCCATCTCTCTAGGACCCGCAAGTTCGGATCACGGCGCTTCCACTTCCCCCGACAGGCAGGGCCGCTGCGCCGACATTCCCAATCTGCGTTTAAGGGCCCAGCTGCCTGCTGGGAGCTCCTCAACTTCCCCCCAGCCTCAAGCCTTACTTAGCCCCCCAGCCGCCACACACTTGTGCCTCCCAGGTGTGGGGAGACGGCCCACCTGCCTCGGCCAGACCTGTACCCTCCTCACCATCCCCACCTGCCTCTGCCTGCAGCTGTCTCTGGATCACCCTGAGTATCTGTCTCGGCCCAGCTGTCCCACCGAACCCCAGGCCTTTGCCGAGCCCCTCACACTGCATCTCCTCCTGACCCACTGCTGGAGACAACTCTTCCTGAACACCTCTAGACCTCACTTCCTCCTGCTCATTCCAGAGGCCTCAGAACTGGGACAAGAGCTGGGAAAAGCCAAGGGTCATCTTGCACCTCCTTCTACCCAGTTCCTCCTCTTCCCCTGGGGCACTAGGCTTCGTCACCAGCCTGGGCTCTGGGCCTTTCAGGGTCCTGCACCTCCTGGCCATGAAGATCTTGACACCACAACCACCTCTGGGTCCCTGGTGGCCTCACGTTTCCTGCTACCATTCCCTGCCTCCTCCTTTCCTTCCCTCCTCCCTCTCCCCCATGCTGAAGATCAAACCCAGGGCCTCACACGTCTAGGCAAGGGCCCTACCCACTAAGCTGCACCCTGAGCCCTTTGTGTTTTGTATTCTGAGACGTGGTCTTGCCCAGCTGGCCTTGAGCTCTTGATCCTCCTGCCTCAGCCTCCTGAGTAGCACCATGCCTAGCTCAGCATCATTCTATACCACTTAGGACGCAGGAGGCCAACATGCAGTGCCAGAGGCCCTCTGGATGGGGGTGGGTGTGGGTGTGTACGCGCCTGCACGTCTGTGGCGTCTTACAGGCCAGTCCTGCACCCAGTGACGTAATGGCAAAACAACAGCCCATGCTGACTGAGAGCACTCCCAGCCAAGCACTGCGCTAATAATATCACAGTGACACTCAGCAATTATAATGACCAGATGTCGATTACGCAGTGCCGCATTAGGTCAGAGTCTCCCTGGGTCCTCTAGAGGCTGGGCCTAGTACTCAAACAACAAATGAAAAAACGAGCTCAGAGATGTTACCTCACCTGCCCAAGGTCACACAGCCAGGACCTGGCAGAGCGGGGCGGACGCCCAGGCTGTCTGGGCACTGGCTGTGCAGAGCAGAAGCAGCCAGGGAGAGCTCTGGGGTCTCTGGCAAGAGAGGTTGCGGGGAGGAAAATACACGAGACTGACAGCAGTGGTGTGACAGGACTTCCTGAAAGAATAGAAACGCTTCCCATCCCTGCTGTTCAAGATGGCAGCTGCCACCATATGTGACTTCTCCAGCAGCTCAGGGACGACCAGTGTGACTCCAAACCAACTTCTTAATTTCCTCTCATTTTAATTACTTTAAATGGAAGTAGCTGGATGGGATGGCGCATGCTGGTAATTCCAGCACTCAGGAGGCTGAAGCAGGAGGATCCCTGTAAGTTCAAGGTGAGCCTTGGCTACACAGTGAGTTCAAGGCCAGCCTGAACTAACTGCATTGTGAGACCTTGTCTTAAAAAACCAAAAAATACAGCCACACACGGTGGTACACATCTACAACCCCATAATTTGGGAGGCTAAGGCAGGAGGTTCCATTCAAATTTGAGGCCAGCCTGGGGTACCTAGTGAGTTCAAGGCCAGTCTGAAGTACCCAGCAAGACTCTGTCTCAAAAAAAGGAAGCCAAACAAATCAATCAGTCAGTAAATGGAAGTAAGCACATGCAGGTAGCAGCGGCCACATGGACAGCTTTGCACCAGGGTTCTACCAACTCTCGCTCGCTTCACTGTTTTTGTTTTGCACTTCCGAGAATTGAACCCTGGGGGTGCTGGCACTGAGCTACATCCTCAGACCTTTACATTTATTTATTTGGAGACAAGGTCTTGCTAAGTTGCCCCGGCAAGCATCAAACTTGCATTCCTCCTGCCTCAGCTTCCCAAGTGCTGGGATTACAGGTGTGCGCCACCACACCTGGCTAACATCTTTTTCTTTCATGCTGCGGGGTCAACACCGCTGTCCTAAAGGAACAGGAGCAAGCGGGGAGCGGCCTCCACCCTGGGGCCACAGTTAACTCGCTGGCTTTGGTGCCTGGGTCCATCCTTGTCTGCTCTCTCCCTCCAGACCCACCCACCTCGTCACCCAGGCCTCTCTTGGTGACAGCACCACTGAGAACAGCCCAGCTGCCTGAGGACCATGAACTGGCCCCCAGAGTCACAGCAGCCCTGGGAGGCAGAAGACCATGATGCCCACTTTCCAGAGGAGAAAACTGAGTCTGGGGGGAGGTGACATGCATCCCCGAGATCCCAGGGCTCGAGGGGCACTGCTGCTGTGCACAATCAGGTCCTCTGCCCTGCCCAGCTCTCTCTCCAGTGCTACAGGGATGGCAGAGGGAGGCAGCCACCGGGGCCTCTTGCGTCTCACACAGGCATCTCCCCCTCAGCCACCACCACGTGTGGCAGCGTAGTGCGCTGCAGTGTATGTGGGTTCTGGGGTGACTTCGGCACCGTCCCTCCCCCTGCTCACCGTTGATCAGCTCCAGGGCCTCCTCCTTGGTCCGGGTGATCTTCTCCTGCCGCCAGGACGAGGGCCGCCTGGACTGGCTGTGCTTGACCAGCAGGTGCGAGCAGCGGACCCTGGCGGGCTCCCCCTGCCCGTTTTTGCTGCCGCTGCTGCTGGTGCCGCTGGGCCGCTCCCACTGGCTGGCATTGGTGATGTGGTTGAAATAGTACACGCGGCCTGCGGGGGAGGTGGCAGGGGTTCAGCTGGGGTCGGGACAGAGGACTGCGACAGAGGACTGGCTCGGGGGAGGTCTTCATTCAGCGAGCCCACCTGTGTCACTGCGGGCCACAGGACCCGGAGATCTGGGCTCCCTGCCCTGACAGACCCATGTGGGGCCCCCTTCTAGGTGGCGTCGGACAGGTGCTAACCCAGCAAGACAAGGTACCTTCCTTCCGGGAGGCCAACCCACAGGAAGGGGCGAGAGACAGAGGAGGCCACAGTTCAGCAGCTGGGCTGTGCCAGGGTTTGTATCTGACTAGCCACTTTCTGTACGATCTACCTTCCCTGGGCCTGTTTTCTTACCTGTAAAATGGAGAGAACACCACCTGCCTGGAGGGCTGCTGAGAGGAGGCTACACTGTGTGAAACGCTGGCGCCCAGCCCGGCACACCTCAGGAGTACGACATGTTTTTAGAAATCTTGTCTTTTTGAGGTAGTGGGCATTGAACTCAAGGTCTCTGAATTGAGCTACAACCCCAACCCTTTTCTATTTTTGTCTTTTGAGACAGGGTCTCACTGTGTAATTCAGACTGGCCTTGAACTCACTATGTAGCCCAGGCTGGCTTCAAACTCGAAGTGATCCCCTAGTCCTTTTAAAAAAAAATTTTTTTTTAAATGTTAAATTATCCAGGTTGGGCTCACACTTGCCGCCTAAGATCGCAGGGATGCACCCTTTCGGGTTTTTTTTTTTTCTTCTCGAGACAAGGACTTGCTGTGTTGTCCAGGGTGGCCTTGAACTGGGCTCAAGCAATCCTCCCACCTCAGCCTCCCGAGTAGCTGGGACGACAGCTGTGTACCGCCAGCCAGGCACATCCAATTCTTTTTGTCTCTTTTGCTGTCTTTTTTTTTTAACAGCACTGGTGCTCAAGAGCAGGGCCTTGTGCGTGCTGGGCAAGCGCTGGACCACCGCAGCCCCACCTGGGGCAAAACGCAGGCCTCAGCTTCCGCATCTCTGGTAACAGCTGTATGGGTACCAATTCCTGCGCATCTACTCTGTGCTCCTCAGGAAGAGCGGGACCAAATCAGCTGTGCAACACTCAGGGGCTCTGCTCTTAAGCCCTATGCAGGGCCCTGCGGTGCTGCGCTCGGACGCAGCACTCCTGGAGGCCCAGGGCCCCCTGAGCAGCACACAGGGAGCCTGAAGGAAGGACCGACCCTGTAGATTCTGGGCGTCCTTCCAAGAGCTAAGAGACTGGGCTGCACAGCGGACCTAGGACCACGAAGGGGCGGGCATCACCCTCGAAAAGGCTGCCAGGGTCCTCCAGCTGAGCGCAGCAACGCCCCCAGAGCTTTGCGGAGTGTCAGGCTTATGCTGGTGGTCGCAGTCACAGGTCAGGGTTGGGGCAGGCTGGGCAAGGGCACGGATTCTGGGAGCCAACCCTGCTGAGCCACTAACTCTAGAGCTTTTAGCAATAGGCTGCATCTCCCTGAACCTCTGTTTTCTCGTCTGCAAAATGAAGAGAGGCCAGAGAACAAGGGAGTCAAGCCTTAGGGAGCGAATGGGCAGAGTCGGTGTATGCAGTGTTCGCCACGACGCTGGGTGCTCAGTAGAAAAAGTATTGCAGCGACTATGATTGCTATGGGCTGCGGAGGCAGCAGAGTAACCCTGGACCTACCCAAAGGAGCAAGGCGTGCTTCTCGGGGAGCGGCAGGGACAAGGGAAAGAAGCCTCAACTCCAGAAACTACCTGATTTTGGGTGAGCGCCTTCAGTGTTCTGGCCTCGGATTTTCCCCAGTTGTAAAATGGGAGTAATAACCACTGTACAAGAACTGTGGCACTTGAGAGAATTTAAATTTTTCAAGCGCTTGGCACAATGCTGGGCGCGATATGAACGTGCACGGTCATTACCGGGACACACCCTTGTATCAGACCCCAAGCCCAGGAGCGGATCTCAGATATCACCTCGGATACCACAAATTCAGTAGCAGGAGTGTCAGCCGGGGTTGAGCTGTGGACGCGAGGCCGGGCAGCACCCTGGGCCGCCCGCCAGTTGCTCGGTATTGGGGTGTTCTCCTCCCAGGGGAAGCCCCCCCGCCCCGCCCAGCGGAGCGCAGAATTCCCCAGGGCGTCATGTGCATCAGGCCAAGAGGCATTAGCACGCCCTGGGGCAGTGCTGCAGTTTCTTGGTCTCTCACCCATCCCGCCCCTGCTTCAGTTTCCCCAGGTCCCGGCTCCTGGAGCTCACACTCTGCTCAGGGTGGGCCGGGGCCGCTACGCCGGAGACAACGTGCAGAACCCAAGACTCCACAGGAGGAATGAGGCCAGGGCCCCGCGTCCCAAGGGGAGAGCTCGAGCCCTGCTTCCTGGGCTCGCGCGGCCCCGCCCCAGTCCCGATCCCAGCTGCACCTGAGCTGCGGCTCATGCGCTTCTCCCAGCCGGGCGGCAGCTTCTCTTCGTCCGCCATCTTCCCTCCTGCCGCAGCGCCCGTTCCGCCTCCGCCGCACCGCCTGCCGCTTGCGCCCGCCTACCGCCACTGTCGATTGGATAGTAGCGGCCCGCACCGGGGCCTGAAAGCGATGCTTATTGGATATTCTAACAGGGCCAATTGATTTTATGGCTTTCTATTGGGTAGAAACGGGGGTAGGCGGAGCCACCCACGGCTTACCTGGGCCCCGCCCCTGGTAGGCCTCACCCCGGCCCCGCCCCTCCCCTCTCCACGGCTCCTAACTGGTGAGCTGGGGACGCGAGCCCGCCCTTTTCAACGCCCTTTGATGAGCGCCCAAAAAAGTCCCGATCCCTTCTGGTCGCTCTTCGCCGCAGAGATCGTCGGGGGAGGATAGAGCTTATTAATTGGCTATTGCAGCAGTAATCCCGCCCCTCGGAGCCCTGCCCGGAGGCCCGCAAGACCCCTAGCAGTAGCGGCTGGCTGGTAGGGAGGTAACGGCAACCGAGGAGGCGCTCGGGTGGGACGTTAAGGCCTGCGCTGTTACCATAGCAACACAGTTGCCTCGGTGATAAGTAGCTAAGGGCCCAAAGCCTAAATTCGGCTCCTCCATCCTCCCTCTTTCCACCTGTTTTCTCCAGATGTCCAAAGCTACCCCATCCTTTTTATCTTTTGCAAGGCGAACTATTTACCCACACTACTGACCCAAACTCTTCGCCTGTCTTTTGGAACCCACCTCTTCCAACTTACTCCCTCCCAATCTGGCTCGTCCTGGCTAACTAATGGGTGATGGCGCTGCCAATCAGAGGACACAGGAGGAGACGCTGGTGGAAGAACCAGTGTAAAGTCTCTAAAGCCCGTGGGTCACTGAGGGGGTGTGTGGGCAGCCAGAGCTGGGGATGTGGGCTGCAGAGATACGAGGGTCAAAGACTCCGGGGGGGGGGGAGTCTGATTCCATGGGCCTTTATGCGACTGTTAGGAAGGGGCTCAGGTTCATGAACCCATGGAAGCACGATTGGAGGCAGGACGTGGTGGGTTCCGCACTCCAGGGCCAGAATGTCTTGGTTCGAAGCCTCCCACATTCACTTGCTGTTACCTTGAACAGATCACTGCCTTTCTGCGCTTCAGTTTCTATGGCTGCGAAGTAGAGATAAGCAGTAACACCTAGCTCTCTCATCTGATGTGAATTCAATGCGCTGCGTAGGACATAAAGCGCTCAGAACACTGGCTCGCACAGGGATGGGTGGGGGCTGGTATCTGGTGAGTTTTAAAAAACCAGATCATAGGACTGCATAGCAAGTATGTATGACAGCAAAGCAAAATTTAAAAAGTTAATTCAGAGCACGAATTTAAAAGAATGAATGAAACGTACAGAAAGATACCAATTATAAAGCATAAAGAGGCTAGGGATGTGGTTCCAGTAGAACACCTGCCTGGTGCATGCAGGTACTGGGTCCAATCCCCAGCTCCACAAAAGAAAGCATTAAAAACATAAGCTGCTGAACAGCAGAGCTAGAGTATGTATATTTATTACAACTATGCAAATATCACATAGGTTTGGATCACCTATGTGATTGAAATTTCTGCACGTAGGGCTGGGGATATAGCTCAGTGGAATAAGCGCCTGCCTAGCAAGCGCAGGGTCCTGAGTTCGATCCCCAGTACCACCAAAAAATAAATAAATAAATTTCTGCACGTAGCTGGGCATGGTGGCACATGGTTGCAATCCCAGCACTGACAGAAGCTGAGACAAGAGGATGACAAGCTTGAGTCCAGTCTGGGGAATTTAGCAAGATTCTGTCTCAAAATAAAAAAATAAAAAGGGCTAGGGATGTGGCAGAGGGGCCTTGGGTTCAATCACCAGTACTAAAAAAAAAATCTGGATTCGTTAAAGTATGTTAATGATCACTCCAGCTGATTCTGGAAGAAATGAGGAACTTAAATGTAAAATGTTTAATTTTGTATAAGGGTGTATCAGCATAATAATCTTTTCTTTTTAAAAACAATTTCAGCTGGGCACAATGGTACATGCCTGTCATGTCAGCACTCAAGACACAGGCAGCAGAATCCCCATAAGTTGAAGGCTAGCCTGAGCTACAAAATGAGTTCAAGGCCAGCAGCCTGCACTACATAGCAAGACCCTGTCTCAAAAAAAATAATTAGGATGAGTGTGGTGGTGCACGTCTGTAATCCCAGCACCCAGGAGGCTGAGGCAGGAGGATCACCAGGAGTTTGAGGCCAGCCTGAGCTAGAAAGTTAAGTTCAAGGCCAGCCTGAACTGCATAGTGAAATCTTATCTCAAAAAGACAAAAATAAATAAAATTTAATAATAAAACAATTTCAGACTTAAGGCACTGTTGCAGAACCAGTAGTTTTCAGACTTTTCCCCTACCTCTCCTTATACCAGCATCTTTTTTTTGGTCTTTCTGAGATAAGGTCTTGCTATGTAGTTCAGGCTGGCTATGAACTCACTTTGTAGCCCAGGCTGGTCTCGAACTCGCAACGATCCTCCTGCCTCAGCCTCCTGAGTGCTGGGATTACTGGTGTGTGCCACCATGCCTGGCTTGTATCAGCATCTTGCTAATAGAACGGGGCTGGGAGTGTGGCGCATGGCTCAGTGGTAGGGCTCTTGCCTGTATGTGAGCACTGGGTTCCATCTCCAGTACCACACACAAAAAACCAAACATGTATTAGAAGAGATTCTGAATTTTGTTCCCCAGGGGACATCTAGCCATGTCTCAAGACAGTTTTTGGTTGTCACAGCTGGGGAGAGGGACATGCTACTGGCATTTAATAGGCAGAGTGCCTGGATGTTGCTAAACACCCTTCAATGCACAGGACAGCCATGTCACTGGATGATATCACATGTAAGAAAAGTAAAAAAAGAAACCAGCATACATACAGTACTACTAACTACTGAACTTCAGACTTTCTGCTTCCTCCATTTTCCCAACATTTTTTTTTGAGATAGTCTTCTTACATAGTCCAGGCTGGCCTTGAGTTCACGATCCTCCTGACTCAGCCTCCTGAGAGCTAGGCCTGCAGGTGTGCACCACCACGCCTGGCAGCTCGTGTGCAGAAGGGTGCAGCAGTGTGCGTGCTTCTCAGTGCGTGGTACCAGGTGGCAGATGATGCTGAAGTGCATCAGTGCTTCTGTTAAGGTCCCTACTGCTGCCTGACAAGCTGCGCAACAGCTGAGTGGGTCAGCATGTCCCACCTGTGTTCTGTGAACTTAGGCAGAGTTTAGCGGGTACTGGCAGTGGGGGCTGTGTCTTCACTTGAAGACTTAACTGCAGCAGGACCTGTCTCTACGCCAGCCCATGGCGGGCTGGGGCTGGGCCGATGCTAAGGCAGAGCAGGACGAGGCAGAGCAGGGAGGAAGCAGGGTCAGGATGAAGCCACAGCCTCTTTGCACCCTGTTCCCGAAGCAACGGCCCACCCTTTGCAGCATTTCACTCCCTGCAAGTTAGGTCTGGCAGAGGCTTCAGAGGCAGGGCTGGGGGTGCAGTTCAGTGCTACAGAGCCTGCTAGCACGTGTGAGGCCTAGGGCTGGATACTTAGGATTGAAAAATGAAAAGAGCTGGGCGTGGTAGCGCACACCTGCCCAGCACTCGGGAAGCTGAGGCAGGAGGATCGTTGTGAGTTCAAGACCAGCCTGGGCTACACAGTGAGCTCAAGGCCAGCCTGAACTACATAGCAAGACCCTGTCTCAAAGAGACAAAAAAAAAAAAAAAAGAAAGAAAGAAAGAAAGAAAAATGAAAAAAAAAATCCAACCAAGGAAACAACCTTTCTAGTACCCTTTTACATTAGTTAAAAAAATAAGCAAATAAACATACTGACAGGGCCAGGTGTGGTGGCACGCCCGTGTAACCCCAGCACCTGGAAGGCTGGGGCAGGAGGGTCACTGTGAGAGGGCAGCCTGGACACACAAGTTCAAGGCCAGCCTGAAATACAAAGGGAGACCTTGTCTTGAAAATGTGAAACAACAAAACAAAAAAACCTGGGCATGGTGGCAAACATCTGTAATCCCAGTACTTGCGAGTCTTTCGCAGGACCACTACAGTTTCAGGCCAGCCTGAACTCTATAGCAAAACTGTCTCAGAAAGACAAAAAACCCCCAAAAAACCAAAAAACCAAACAAAAATACTAATTAGAAAGAATGAGGCAGATAATTTATGAGAAAACATCAAGATCTAAAGCACAAAACAGCCCGCTACTGAACAGTAAGAGGGTTACAGAAGGTGTCATTACTCCTTTTGTATAAAAACCCTATTTGGCTATTTCAGGCAATTCCTAGATTCACCCAAATTTGCCAATGGCTGTCATTGGCAGGAGGCGTGGTGTAAGAAATAAGAAATTAAACTTTAACAAAATGCTTGGATTTTCTTTTTACAAGCAGACCTTAGTATAAAGTGTCTTTTTCTGTTTTTCTTTTTCTGGTGCTGGGTATGCTAGGAAAGAGCTATGTATCACTGAGCTAATACCCACCCCTAACATAGCCATCTTTTAATATTTTTATGTAGTTTTGAGACAGGGTCTCACTATGTGGTCCGGGCTGGCCTCAAACTTAGCGATCCTCCTGCCTCAGCCTCCCAAGTGCTGGGATCACAGGTGTGCATCACCATGCCCAGTAATAGCCCTCTTTTAAAAACAAAAGTGAAGTTTACATAAAGGCATTGAAAAAGGCCTGACCCCAAGAGAAATAACAGTGTAGAGAAGGGCTTTGTCTCTGTCTTATACATTTCCATGCTGATGTGAAATTAAGGAATCACACTGTTAAACCCATCATGGAAACAAAACATTGTTTTCTCTCAACCAGACGGCTAAGGAGATAGCTTAAGAGTAGGAAGAGCAAGGGTCCTCAGCCAGGTGTGATGCATGAGGAAGAGGCAGACAGGACACCACAACCTGGGAGGGCGGTAACCGCGGGATGCAGCAGAGCCACCTGGAGTGCCACAGGGCAACAGCATCCCACTCAGTAATGGGTCCACCACCCCAGAGAGGTCAGTGGAGGCGGGTGCCACCGGGGACGGGAGCAGGAAGGACCTGAACATGGCTGAGGCTCCACGGGGCCCATAGGTGCAGGGAGACAGACCTGGGGATGAGACCAGCCCGGGAACCTCTCTGGGTCTGTGAAAACTCACACGGTCAAGCCAGGATCTGTGAGCAAAGGAGGGGGCATCTGGCCTCCCGCTATTCACACCTGGAGAGAAATGAGGCATGTGCACAGCGCGTTGCTGTTTCGATAGAGACCTCGCACCGGCCGGGGGTACCATCGCAGCACCCCTTTATAGAGGAACTTGTGGATCCGAGGGGCTTGTTCCAAATCCCACTGCCGTACACCATCAAAATGCAGTCGGTCTGGCTCTTAAGGTGGGGCTTCTAAAGCAGGGGCTGCAGCGTCCTTGTCCGCCGCGACTGTGGCCTCTTGTCTGAGGACTGGAGCCTGAAGCTAGAGGTGCTCGACTGCTGAGCTACGCCCTGGCCTTCTCGTTTACCTTGTGACAGCATCTCGCTGAACTGCCCAGGCCGACCTTGACCTTGCCACCTCCCTACCTCAGCCTCCGGAGCGGCGGAGATTACAGGTGAGTACGTTGGGCTCACGGCCTCGTTTCTGTGATCACAGGCACGAGCTGTGGGGACTGACCGACACAGCTGCAATCGACCCTTCACAACACACCAACGAAGCAGACAGGCGCTTGCGCTCTAGTTCAGACTGTCCTCGAACTCACTGTGGAGCCCAGGCTGTCCTGGAACTCACAGTAGTCCTGCCGCCTCAGCCTCCTGAGTGCTGGGAAGACAGGCGTGCATCACCATCCCTAGCTGAAGTCCATCCGTTCTAGAGAGGAAACTCAAGTCCTAGTTTAGAGGGGTTAAGTGCCACGCCCACAGTCCCTTGGCTATAGTGTAGTACAGCTAACATTCAACCTACGGTCCTAAACAGAATCCTGTACTGCTAGTTCATCCCTACTGCCCAACCCAGAGGCCCCATGGACTGTCAGGACAACAATCCCAGGGTCTCCGCCTTCAGAAACCCACAGAAAACTCCAGGGCTCTGGCTCTGCTGGCCCTGTACTTTGCTAATGCAATGTATGTGTGTGTGTTTTGCTGGGATCAAGCTTACAGCCTCACAGATGCTAGCCAAATCTCTACCAGATGCCCATATTCCCCTATCCAGGATCTAGTCTATCCTGAGCTCTCATTAAGATGCCTCCTTCTGGGCCAGGCAGGCGGACACACCTATAATCTCAGCACTTGGGAGGATGAGGTAGGAGGATCGCTGCAAGTTCAAGGCTAGCCTGGGTTACAAAGTGAATTCAAGACCAGCCTGAACTGCATAGTGAAACCCTGTCTCAAAAAGACACAGAAGATAGCTCGTTCTGATGCCATAGTGATGCCCAGAGATTCAACCCTCTCCTAAGCCAGCTCTCAGCAAAGATGAGACCACCACAAAGCAGCATCTAAGTTTTTATTAATGTGAGTTTTTAAAAACAGGCTTTACAGCAGCGTGAGGGGGAGGGTGAGTGGGGCAGGGTAAGGGGAGGCGTTCTGCTCTATTGGTAATAAAGCTCCAAGTTCATCCCATCGTGGATTTCATCTGAGTGCTGGCGTTAAGGAATCTTCACTGGGGGCTCCGTCCCCACCCGTCTGCCCACTGCAGATCCATCCCGGCGCCCTGAGCACCCCGCTCCCGGCTAAGGAAGCCATGTGGGACTGAGCCACTTTGTTTCGGAAAGAATCCAAACTACAAAAATAGTCTCCTCTTCTCCTGCATAAGAGATTTGCCTGAGTCTCTCTGTCTCTCTCACTCCACTCTGGCCTCCTGTCCAACACTCAGAGGGACCTCAGTAATAAATGTCCGAGTCAAACATCACGGGCCAACCACCCTCCTCCTCAACAAAATAAACACGGCTCCCCTTTCTCAGAGCTCACCCGCCTAAGTTAGAGGTGTTGAATTTCATACAAGTTTCAGTACAGAACAAAGACAACCAGGGCTGGGGATGTAGATCTTCCTCAAGTCACACAAAGGATACAGTCCCCGAGGGACACGTGGTCCTTAAAGATCGTGTACCTATGGGACAGACACCTTTCAGAAAGATCCCGAAGGAGGTTCTTGGCCCTGCAAGCAGGCTAAGCCTTCAGCAAAGGGCTGCCTGCGGCGAGCACTCCCCCAGACTAGTTCCGGCCGGGCTGGGCCGGGCCCCAACCTCTAACAGCACTCACCATTTCTTAAGAACGATCTTGTTCCAGCGGGTGCCCGTTTGGGCAGCGATCAGCTTCTTAAGGTCCCCGATGGTGTCATCGGTGCTGGGCGCAGAGAAGTTAAGGCAAACGCGAGAGCGGCACAGCGAAGAAGGTAACATTCCACGGCTGCAGACCTGACATTCTGCCTGGGCCCGACCCACCCGCTCTCCCGGGTTCACTGCAACTACCTACGACCCACACCGCGGCTCCCGCCCCGGGCTCAGCACCCCCCGGGGCACCGCCCCTCGGCCATCGGTGGATACTTGCACTTAACGCGGACTTTCTTCCCCAGGCGGTCGTTGCAAACAACCTCGATCATCCTGGCCGAAGCTGCCCAGGGCAGGGGTGGGAGGCGACAGAGTCAGGATTCCGGGGGTTTTCCGGCCCCCAAGACCTCAGCCTACAAGACTCCCGGGTTCCAGGCCCTAAGCCTTCCGCTTGAGACTTCTCTTCACCGCTCTGAACCCTCCAGACCTGAGTCCTCTCGGGGCCCACGTCCTGTGTCCCAGCACCCGGGACACCACGCAGCCGCCCCTTCAAGTCACCCGAAAGCCCAGCCACCTTCCCGGACTCCGGGCCTCTCCGCTTTACCTGCTCACCACGAATCACCCCGAACCTGCCGACGCCACAACCTCTCCGCTCGAACGCTGAGCCCAGGCCAGTATTAGCTGGGAAACGGAAGCGGAAGTGCGAGACCGGAAGCTCACGCCCCCCGATGGAGATGCCAATCAACACCAAGTCCGGAGCTTCCGGGTTCCGGGCCGGGGGGTGTGGCGGGGCGGAGCGTGGGCTTTTGCTTCGCCACCCCCGCTTGGGCATCCGGAGACTGGGCAAGGTGGTCGTAGGGCATCGAGCGGGGGTCCCGATGGATGTAGGTGCTAGGAGGAATAATCAGAAGCCGACGATCAGCGCGTCGGAAGCTGTTTGACGCCCTTTCGCTCACTCCAGAAGGTCCAGCGGCGGCAATGACCCCATCCTGAGCCCGACGCAGCTTCTTACAGCAGCTTCGGGCCCCGGGTCCCAGGAATCGAGTCCTGCCCTCACCCAGTCCAGCCCCCTGGCTTCGGGCAGGGCGGGGCCACTCCCCTCTGCCTATCGCGTCTGTCCCCCGGGACACCTGAGATGCAAAGCCAGTGGATAAAGCGAAGCCTGATCCTGGAATAGAATCCACGTTGCGCACTATCTGCCTTTGCCCGGAGAAAGCTGGAAACAACAGGACTGCAAAACCAGTTGGGAACATTTTGTACCCAGTCCCAGTTTCGTCGGGGCTGGTGGGACTGCTCCCTCCTCCCCCAAATTCAAGCAGACAACTTCTGCCAGGGGACCTGTTGAAGGATTCCTGCCCACCACGCAGGATTCCAGATCTGTGAGGCTAAACTGATGCATTCTGAAACGAGGCCACCACTTTTTACCTGCCCAATCCACCCTCTCAAACTAGGATATGAGATTAGGTCAAAGACCAGCGAGGCCGTGTGGTGGAAAGGACAGGTACGCTGTGCTGTGGTTTGAGGGTGACCTCCCAGGGTGCCTGTGTTAGGAGCTTGGTTCTAACTGTGGTGATTTTGGGAGGTGGTGGAACCTTGAAGATTTAGTGTGTTGTTGGGCACAGTGGTGCAAGCCAAGTAGCTGTAATCCCAGCTACTCAGGAGGCTGAGGCAGGAGAATCACAAATTGGAAGACTGCCTGGGCAATTTAAAGAGAGTCTGTCTCAAAGTAAGATTGAAAGGTAATGGGGGTGGGGTGCTGGGGATGTAACACAACACTCCCTGGGTTCAGTTGGGGGAGGGTTGGAGCTTAGTGGGAGGTGATTGGATCTTTGGGGTGCAGCCCCAGAAGGGATTTATGTTGGTCTGGAGGAGGGAGTTAGTTCCCACCAGAGTGGGTTATTTCTTTCTCTTATTTTGAGACAAGGTTTCTCTACGTAGTTTAGGCTGGCCTTGCATTCGCTATGTAGCCCAGACTGGCCTAAAACTCGTAATGATTTTCCTGCCTCAGCCTCAGGTGTTTTATAAAGGAAAGAGTTTTATTTAGCTCAAATATTTGGAAATCATAAGTCCAAAACCTGGGTAGCCATATATCTGACCTCTGGTGAGAGCCTCATGAGATACCATCACGCTGTGAGAGTTTGTGGAGAAGAAATCACAGGGCAAGACAGAAAAGGGCCAGAGAGGGACGCAGAGGCCATGGAGACTCACTCTCCGTCATAGCCCTCTCTGGCTGGACATGGGGCCACACCTGTAATCCCAGTACTTGGGGAGCTCAGAGGCAGGAGGATTCCCTTGAGTTGGAGTCCAGCCTGAACTAGTG
>PVLD010014261.1:0-53020 GCA_004027595.1 Dinomys branickii
TAAGCTCTTTTATGGCCTGTTGGAGTTGTTTCATTTCGGATGCAATCGTTTCATAACTTGCAGGTATGTGATTTCCTGGTTCCCCTGTATCCTCACATTCAAAACTTGTTCTGGGTGGGGTTGAGTTTTGAGACTGCGGTTTGTTCCTCTGTTTTCCCATTTTTGGGTATCAGATTCAAAATGTGGAGCTATAAATTCCCCAGGCAGTTCAGCAGGCAAAGGTCTGCTGCAGAGGCTGCTCCAGTGATTCCTTCTCTTTGGGAGAATGTCCCTTAAGCTATCTGCTGAGATTTCTGCTTCTACTCCCTACCCCGAGCCCTGGCTGGGGCGTATAAACAGGTTGCCGCCCCAGGCGTCTTGCAGACAGGCCACTCAAGTGTTCCTCCCTGGGTGGAGCTCCTTCCCCCCTCACAAATCCCCTAGGGGTGCCTAGCTACCTCTTCCTACCTGGGAGATCCCGCAGTCCTTAAAGCTGCTTTGATGTCACTTGCTGGGCAGAGCTTCTTCCCGACTCAGGAAAAACCGGTTAGAGCGCCCACTCAAGTCACCCTGGGATCCTGCAGGCAGGAATGCCGTTCAGATGTATCTCCGTGGATCGAGCTTTTTCCCGACTCAGAAATCCCGCTGATCGCAGCTGCTGCAGTTCACGTGGCACCAGCTGCGGGGGTGGGGTTCTGAGTGGGATCCTGGAACGCTGCCCAGATTGGCGCAGTCTGTCCCAGTAGCTCATTCTCTGAGTTTCCTCTGCTCTGCTGCCTCCAACAAATCTTGGTTACAGCTGTCTCCGAGCCGATCGGGTTCAGGAGTTGGAGGCTTTCCTCCCGCCGCAATCGCTCTCTCTAGGCTGTACGTGATTTGAGCCGAGCTGCAGCCGAAGCGCCTCACCGATCTCTAGGGCGCCCAGCTCTCAGGATCCGCCCATTTCTCGCCGCCCGGGTTGTCCCGCCGGCCCTTTAATGCGCAGGCCGAGGAGAGCAGCCCGATCAGTTGGAATTTTGCATCCACGGACTGGGCACCCGCGCGCAAGGTATCAGTCTCTGGGAGAGATTCCCTCTGCCGCTCACCTGGTCGCCATCTTCCTGGAAGTTCCCTTGTCAGGTGTTTCAAACTCAAATGCTTACTGGATCAAATAAGTAGCGGGACAGGAGCCTTAAGAAAGAATGGAGTGAGGGACTATTGGAGAGAACTTTACATGTCCTCTCCAAAGGCAGCAGCTGAGGCTCTGTCTTAACCAAGTGTCACATGGCACAGTAGCCTTCCTGTTGTCTGAACTTCCAGATCTGTATGTGAAATTTCCTCGTGTTTGTGACTTGGCTGGAGTTAGGGGATTCTGCTATTAAAGCCTATACTGAAAATTAATCCTGGCTGAGAGCAGTAGTGCACACCTTTACCCCATCTACTTGGAAGGCTGTCACCAGACCAGGCCCGTTTGAGTTACATAGTAAGACCCCGCCTCAAAAAAAAATACATTTTATACTTCTAGTGTTACCAATATTAATATTTTGATAACTCACTTACTTAAGATGCTCTAAGTAGTTCATGATTTTGAAGCTCTATGCGGCCTGTGTTCCTTTCCACCTTGAACTGGATCAGTGCAGCTCTCTGTTCTCTCTCCATGCACAAGCAGCCACACAGCAACAAAAAGAACTCTTAGCTGTTGCTGTATTTTGATTTTCTATTGACAAAAATGCTAACTGGGTGGCTACTGTTTCAGAAAACTTTTTTCAATGATCATTATAACATGAGTGATGACAGATTTACAATGAGCCAATGGATTATCAAAAAAAAAAAAAGTGAGAAATGTGTACAACCACAAAGGTTATAGCTGCCGCATGTTCAGATGTGGTCAGCTCAGGGGAGAGCAACCCACTGTTGTCAAGGTTGGGTTTGCCCTCTTGAGATGAAACCACCAGTTTGTTCAGATTCGAAAGTCTTCTGTGTCCATCTGAGAGCGACGCTCACTCGGAGCTGCTTGAATTTCCTAAGACCTTCTCCAGGGTGCAGTTGGCTTGATCCTGAGGTCAATTAAAAGGTACCACATGAGTCGTTTTCCAGCATGATATAACTAGAATTGGTTCTCGGCCAAGAAAGACGAGAGTCAGTTGAATCCTGATTCAATTCCCAGAAGGATAATGCACAGTGACTCATTTCCCTGTGTGACATCATGTTTGTTCCTTGTAAGATTGACCTCCTCATTGTTTTGTTGTTTGAGATTTTTTAAAGAGAAGAATTTTGTAGAATAAGATGAAAATACTCCCAGTAATACAGAATGAGACTAATAAACAAAACTGAGAAAGCCTTGATTGTATCACAATGAGCTTGAGGAGTAATTAGGCTTTAAATGCCTACATTGTTGTTTTCATCTATTAGAATTGTTAATTTCCAAATGGCCTAATTATCCCACAACATTTGACTGAAAACATTTTGCATATAAAAGAAAAAAATTGATATCTCGGTGATTCAGACTTTGGGTAGGTATATTCACAAAAGACAACTGCATTTGAGATAACTTATGAATGGGTGGTCAGATTAAAGAGCACACATGGGTTGATCTTTCTAGAAAGACCCAGCAACTTATATACGGACAATAAACCAAAGTGGAACACCAGTTATGAAAGCCACAAGCACTTTCAGAATGTATAGAATTTTAGAAACGTATTTTAAAGGCGGCTTTGCTGTGTTGTCAGCTGTGAGTGAAGTTCAGTGCTTCTGGCTTCTGTTGGGGGTCAAGTCCAGTTGCCGAGGGGAAATACAACTGCAGCACATCAGACCCTCCATGGTGAAAGAAACTGACTTTTGCCTTCCTCCCAGAGCCTACCAAGCACTCATCCTCAGTAGACAATTATTCAAGAAGGTCACAGCTGCATAAGTTAAGGTTGTTTGGATGGCGAGCAGCAGAAACTCCTTTTGGTTAAATGAACGAAAAAGAGAGTTTGGATGGATGAATCACAGGAACTGCCTCAAAGCACGTCAGGTGCTCCCGGAAGAGGTGCTGCCGAATCTTCTAGGCTGCAGCTTTCTTCCATCATGCTGTGTATCTGCTTCTTATCACTTGTGTTTTGAATTCACAGATGAACAATCCATTAGCTGGTCTATGTTGGCAAGTGATCTCCCCTTGAACACTCACCCCTGCCGGATGGACCAGCTGCCCCACGTCCCCCGGGAGAACTGTTGTGAGCAGTGATCATCCCAGTTTTGTCTTCTCCAGAGAATGCTTAGTTTGTTCTCCAACTTCCGCCTCTTCCCTTTCTACCCATTATGTTTTTCTCTCTCCTGCAGATGAGTGCTTCTCAAGGTTCTACATTCTTATGGCTCTTCTGGAGGTCATGTAAAACTGCAGCTCCCGATTAAGTAAGACGGGGGCACTACTTGAGAGTCTAGATGTACAGCACCTCCCAGACAAAGCCAGTAATGCTAGGCTTTGAGTCACACCTCTGATAGAAAGACTGCCTAAGATGCTTTGGGACGCTTACCTGGTACCTACTACCTTCTCCCCTTTTGAAGTCCCACAGAGGTCTTTATCATCCCCTTCCACTCTTACGTGTTTTGGGGAAACTGAATATTCTTCCATTCCTAATTGTGGGTACCAACTGGTTTAAACCAGTTAGTCATTCAGTGTTATTTTAGCGTCCCAGGACCTACATTAATTGCTGGTACGTAGCAGGTATTCAATCAGGAATTGATGTGAGCATAGATATGTGAATGAAGCTTATCCAATTCAGGTGAATTCCAGGATACTGGGTTGGAATGCTGGTCCAGAAGTCCCTTCTGACACTGGATGTGGAGGTTAGAGACCTAATTTTGGCTGGCAGCCTTCTTTCAATCTTAAGAGAGACAGCCTTACAAAGCAGATCCTGGGGGGGGGGCAGGAAAAAGAGGGAGAAAGAGAGACTATTGATAGAATCATAAAACATTGAATAAACCACTATCTATTCACCCCACGTATTGCTAGAAGGCCTGGTGTTGGGTGATTCCAGGCTCTTTCTTTCCCCCCAAAGAACTGGCCAGGACAACCAATAGACAGGTAAATGCAACTTTTATTTAAAGTAAAGGAAAAGGGCTGGGGATAGACCTCCACAGGCACAGTGTCTGCCTTGTAAGTTTGAGGTCCCAAGTTCAATTCCCGGTACCAAAAACAAAAAAGTAAAGGAAGAAGAGAGAAAAAGTGAAGAAAAGAGCAGAGAAGGAGAAAATAAAAGAAGCAAAGAAGAGCAAGAAGAGTTCCATCCTGCAAGCAGGCTGGGCCACTGCAGTAACAGAAGGATGGTAGAGCTGGAAGATCCAGTGGCAGTGAAGCCAGCGGCCACCGTCTTTTATCCTCTCCCTATCAGTGAGGTCAGAAGTTGTTCCGCACACCAATCCTGGCTGTGATCAACAGGCCACGTCCTGTTGTGCAGCCTCCACTCTGGAACTCAGGTTCCATCCTGTTTTTAGCCAGCCGGCCCTGCCCTCCTCTCCTGCCTCACAACAGTTGTGTGAACTAATACATCCCTTTCAATTTAAGCCAGTTTTAGTTGGATTTTCTATTACAACCTAAAGAGTCCCAATCAACAATGGGGAAATATCTCACTCCTAGCCTTTAGTTTGGTGTATGCTTTCAGAGTCACTCCGGCCAAGGACCACTAAGTCAGAAAGCATTCCGCAACATGGTATGGGTGTAGACTTTATTACAGAAACTTAAAAGCAAGTGTCTGCAGGGAGAAAACTTGTCTGTGATATCTCAGCCTGCCATTATGCAAAGCAGGGCATCTGCTGGAATATGGCAGGTTGCTTCAGGCAAAAAGCTCTACCTCCTTATCGCTTTCCACATGGTTGAAATGAGAAGCAATTTATTACTGGGGGTGCCTACAGCTTTTGGGGCCCCGGGCTGTCTGGGTTAGGTGTTAGACGTTCTGAGGAGCTGTCTGGGAAAGCCAGCTTTCCAGCTCTGGAGATTTGGGGCTGGGGTGGGAGAGAAACTTCCAGTCTTGCAGGATGTGCAGGTTAGAGACCTAATCTAGAGAGACAGAAAGAGAGAGACTATTGGTAGCATCATTAAAACACTGAACAAACTATTATATATTCACCCTGAGAGGGCCCATGTGGGATAGTCCATTCCCCTGAGAGGGGGGGAAGCCCCCGTTCTGACTAGCTTGTCTACGCCGCCCAAAGTGACCTTCGAGAGTCAGTGTTAGCAGTTTTGGTTGATATACCACCTAATCCTTCACATGGCTTGCCATTTCCTTTAGGATAAAGTCCAAGAGGTTTGGTTTCCAGAACAGTCACTACCAGGCCCGAACTTACCCTTGTGTCCTTCTTGTGTCACCCCTTGCACCATGCTGCAAACCCTAGCTAGGCTGGATGATGTACTATATCCTTTCGCAGGGGCTGCAAGACCCCTGCATGCGCCTTCTCTTGGAATGCGTCTTGCTGAGCACCCTACCCACTAAATTTCCTCAGGACCAAAGCTTGATCATCCTTTAAGTTTCAGCCCAACTGTTACTTTCTCTGGGAAGCACTCCCAGGTCTTTAATCCTCGTACCCAGCATAATTAATCCTGGCCTGCTCTCAGCTCCCCTGGTACTTGGTTCACACTGCTAGAATGCACTTCTCACCTTGTTAAGTGACACACTCACGGGCTCCTCTAGATGACCAGTTTCCTGTGCCCAGGGACCTTCTCTTACATGTCTTTACGGTTTAAGCCTCACTGGGCTGCTGTCCATCAGACTGAGCTGCTGGCCCTGCTCTGGCATCTTGCCCTTGTTCTGTACTCGAAGCAGGCTGAGGCCAGGGCTGGCCCAGGGCTGTGTGGATCTTTCCTTCTCGGTAAGAGATGCTAAAGATGGACTCGGTACAGAGTGTCAGAACACTGGAATATATACCCAAGAGGTACGAACAAGGTTACAGGGACTTTTGTTTAGGAGGAAACAAAATTAGGGAGAGAAGCAGCCTGATATATTAGAGGAAGTTCCCAGAGTTGGTGGGATCAGTTGCCCTAGGGAATAGCTAATTAATAGAGAAGATGGTCTAGCATATGTGAAAGGAACAGTACGGTCTTCTTAAAAATGGAGATTCCCCCTTTGCCCTTTCCTCAGTATGACTGTACTGCTGTTAACTTTATTACTGATGTTGAATGCCCAGGATACCAGGAAGTGCTTCTGCAAGCAGCTCTGAATGCAGCCTTTCATCGATCCTGCCCCCACCCTCGGGCGGAAAAAGGGGGATTTCTGTTTCCATGGCTACAGGCCAGCGTTCTTGTTGCACATACTAAGGATGGGCACTGAACCCGGAGCACACTGAGTTAAGGGAAATAGTTCATGGCTTCACGTTCACCAGCCCGGTGCACTTTAGAGGAACTCTGGAGCCGTATACCTTGACCTCTGTGGAGTTTCAGAACAACAGTGTAATGTCCAGAGAGAGCAGCGGTGCCGGATCACGTGGTCTCTCTGGAGGTTTGCTCAGTCCTCTCAGGACACACCTAAAGGCAGGCTGAGGCCAGAGTACACAGGACACTGGGTGTGAGCCTGAGGAGAGCGGAACCGGGCAGCCTAATGGAGGGGCTGGCACGGTGACAGTCTGCAGGCCCTGTCTGGCCTGCGCAGCAGCTGCACGTTCCTGGGATCAGAGCCAGCTGGTGGCTCACAGCCATGGTTTCAGGGCTCTGGCTCCATCCCAAATCAGGCTCGAGCTTCTCAGGCTGACCCAGCACTGCCTTTGTTCTGGCTCCAAGCTGAAGTCAGGCCCCTGGGCCAGAAGGGGCAGGCAGGCCTTCGCACCCTACCCTGACCTTCTCCTGGCCTGCTGCAGGCGTGACTGAACTTGGGCCACTTTAGACCTTTCCTAGTGGGTGTGCCCCCTTCGGGCCTCCTGCGGGCACTCTGACCTGTGCCACGGGGCACTAGCTGACGTAGGGGCTGCCGGGGTGGAGCGCAAACCCAGTGGATCTGACCCTGACCAGGCCAGGAACACTCAGAAGTGACTGCAGCACTAGATTTCAAAACTGGCTATGGTTTCGCAAGATATGTTACTCAAAACCAGGGCCTCCGAAACAGGTTATCAGGAAACCCACAAAATGCTCCAACCAAGATGGACTTTAACTTTCGTTACAACATTTTGCAAACACTCCCTATAAAATATCACTGGTGACATTCTTGGATATTGATACTTGTGCGCTGCCATTAAATGTGGATGAAGCATCTTCAGAGCATTTGGGCATCTTTATTGATTGAAACAGGCAATCTCAGTAAAAGCAGAGCACTTGATACACAATTAAAGCTTCTAGACAAAGCTTCTAGACGAGTCTCCCATCGAGGAGCAGCTTGCCACCCCGGGTCCCTCCCATATGGGCCTCTGAAATCTGCTTATAAAATATAGTCTTTATTTGCATGCTTCCCCCTCTCGCTTCAGTCTAATTCTCCCAGATTGAGAGAAACACAATAAAGGGATTTTTTTGTCAGTGCTTCCCTTTTCACAAACTCTTTTTTTGGAAACCGCAGCCTCGGATCCCAGCAGAGGTTCTTGGGGGCTTTAAGACATCAATCAGTTTCGCAGCTGGAGGCTGAGGCTTTCCTCAGGGAAGACTTTTTACATAAAACAGATTGTACTTTGTCCTTGCCAGGGCAGACAAAGGCTTAAATTAAATATGCAGCAAGCGCCAGTTGGCTGCCTGCCATGGCCGGGAGGGGGAGGGGCCTGCGTCCTTCCTCTCCTTCCTTCGCAGTGCTTGTTCCTTTCCTACTGCTGTTATTACAGTGGAAGGAACCTGGTGTTAGGAGGCTGGACAGGGCTTTTCCGCGAATGCCCTGGGTGATACTGTGCAGGTCACTCAAGGTCACACTTCCGGACCTTAGATTTCTCTTTTATACAGCGAGGGGTTTGAAGGAGATGATCCTTGAAGGTCTTTTCTGTCTTTAACCTTTTAAATTGTCTCCAAACTCAACTGAATGGATTTTTAGCAAATGCCCCAAGCCTCATCCGCCAGTAATCTGTCTTCACCATTCCTAGGGTGACGGGGGTCCTGGCTGCTTTTCTCACAGACCTCTTGGGCCAGGCAGGCAAATCTGTGACGGGGGAGGGAGACCAGTAGTGCAGAGTAAATACAGCACCTGGGGGGGGTACTAGAGATTGGGAGGCGGTGTGGTGAGTCCTTGAAAAAGGGTCCTCTTCCATCCAAAGCAGCTCCAGCCAGGTTTCACCCCTTGAGAACTGTGGGTCCCTGGGACATCCTTTTCTTTTTTCTGTTGGGAAGTTCTAAATGTTAAAATATTGGTAATTAATTAGAAAAAAATAACCTTGTGGTCTTACAAAACAGACCAGTAGGTCTGTGGGCTGAGTGGAACTGGGTAAGTCAGTGTGTGGGTCTCAGGGGCCTTAGGAAGGTAAGGGTGTCTTCTCTTCTCTAGCTCGCATTTGTTTAGAGAATCTGTTTATTGGCAGGCATGTTATCAGCTTTGGGATAGAGCTATGGATGGAAAAGATAGAACTCTAATGGGTTGTTCAAAAAATATTTCTCAATGTAGTAATATTACCCTGGAGGGTAAATGCCAGCAGAATAAACTGACCATAGTCAGTCTCCAAATCAGGCCATGGCCTGGTAGTTAATAGTTCTGTTCCTTTTTTTGGGGGTACAGGGTCTTGCTATGCAGTTCAGTTTGGCCTTGAGCTCACTTTGTAGCCCAGGCTTGCCTCGAACTTGAAATGATCCCCCTGACTCAGCCTCCTGAGTGCTAGGATTACAGGAATGCGCCACCATGCTCAGCTTAGTTCTGTTCTTTTATGGTTAAAAATGATTTATAGTTTCTACCTCTATGCTAAAAAAAAAATGGATTTCATGCTACAAACTTTGTGGGGAAAGCAGCTATATTGTAAGATATATTTAAGTTTCAGAATTTAATTTGGTATTCTGTAGTAATGATAGCTTTTATGTTATTAACATATTAAATGAAAGTATAATTTTCATATAATTAAATATTAAAAATTGATGTAAGGTAATACATATTTTAGTCTTCTACCATTTGGATTCACAAGTATATAAAGTATAACTTCTATAATATATAATAATTGCAATAATAAATCCGCAAAGTACAGAAGCAATTTAAGGGAAGTTCTATTTATACTAAAGTATTAAGGTCTTTATCTTGAGAAAGAGAATAAAATGAGAATAGAACTTAGTCTTTTTATAATGAAAAAAGAAAAATAGAAAACTCAACTTAGTTGTTTCAGACATGCCAACTTAAATTTTCAGAATGTATATGAAAGCTGGGCTTGGTGGAACTTATCTGTAATCCTAGCACTCGGGAGGCTGAGGCAGGAGAATTGTAAGTTCCAGTCCTGCCTGGGCTATAAAGTGAGTTCAAGGCCAGCCTAGAGACCCTGCCTCAAAAAGACAAAAAACAAACAAACAGAAGAATGTATATGAAATGCACTGCACTTGTGTTATGTGTACTCCACTGATATGGATGTTACAAACAGACAGAGGTAGTTTTTCAGAAAACAAGATGAAGTGACTTCCTGCGCTACAACACCGTAGTAATTTCGGAGTACGACAAGCGCAGAGCAGCTCACTTGAAAGCATTTGCTTTCTCATGGGTCGGTCATATTTGATCCATTTAATGTTCTCTCCTTGATCTGAGCACTTTAAGACAAGAAAACCTCCCTCATTTCACCTTCCTTCTAGGGTCTGTCTTGTTTCCTTCCTCTGCACTGAAGCTCTTTACCTCATTGTCTGAGTTTCATGAATTTGATGTGTTAATATGTAGTCTCTGGTGGTGGCGCAGCAGATGCTCTTCCGACTATGTACCTCCGCATGTGAGCAACCCCCGGGAGGGGGAAGGACTCTCCGGCCTTCTCCCCGCCTTCTCACCTCCAGCGGGCCTTGAAGAAATTCCTTCCCTTCCTCTCAGCAAATCATCAGAACTTTCTGAGGTGCCCAAGCTGTGCTTAGGAGGGGCGCACCCTTAGGGCTGAGTACACAGAAAGGAATCTAAACAGGCAGCCTTTGCCGTCCTCACCCCAGTTTATCACCGTGAGATCAGATCCTCTTGTCCAATCCTGCTTCTCTATCACCAGTGCTTCTTCTGACTGAGCACAAACACACGGAAGTCACCCTGTGTCTTTGGGTCTTCATTTCTGAAGGAGTCCCTGTCAGGTAAAACTGAAACACATTTGTGAGTTTTTCTCCTGTGACCCTGTCTTTTGCTATAGCTTCTTCAGCCATGAATCTAGCCGTGAGTAAGGGAAAGAAATCGTCCCTTCCCAATCCTGACTTATGATTGACACATACTTTACTTTTATATTTCACTCATAGTATAGGCTGAAGCGTGTAAGTAAACGGGCTTTTCCTGTAAGCATGGACAATGCCATGGTCGGGATAAACACTAGCTGTAAACAAGTGTTTCAGACTTACCGTTTTTTTAAACAAGTTATAATGGTAAAATTATCATCACCAGAATCACTACTGTATGGGAAGCACTGAAACATTTTGATTGCTGTATGAGCTGTATAATCAAACACCAGGTGTCCAACAGGCCAACTGTGAAATCTTGGGTTTTACATAACAAGCATTTATTTCTTGCTCACATAAAGTGACACAGGTGTCAGGGATTCTCCTCCACTCAGGGAACCCAGCCCTTCTGTCTGGGTTGCTGCTCCATTAACGCGCAGCTTCCCAAGTCTCTGCAGAGGGCTAAGGGAGAGCAGGATGCCTGTGGCTTCAGTTGATTTTGACTTGCAGATAACACCAGACACTTTGCTCACCTGCTATTGGCCAGAATAAGACACAAGGACCCCACCCACCTCACCACAAGGGACATGCTGGGGAGAGCAGCAACTGCTTTGAGAGTCTGCTAACCCAGTGTTGATGGTGACCTCTGTCTCACACCATGCATGTGTTTAACTAACGGTACCTTTTGACCTGTGCTGCTTACTCATGGCCTGATTTTGCGCTTGTCTTCGGTTCTCATTCTCTGGGCAGTATTATCACATGTTTGCTAGGCTATTTCTGGTTCAGCTGCCCATGCGAGACTATCTGATTGGCTTGTTTATCATCTCTGTCCCTGGGAAGAACCTTTGTGTCAGGCCATCTGAGATGCTCTGTCCTGCCTGTCCACTGACTGCTCTTGGTTATGAGCACATTGCATTAGCCATCTGGGAAAGGAGCCAGGGAATAAACTCCATAGGAATTTGGAGATTAAATGAATAAATAAATACAATAACTATTTTGCATACTGAAGATATAAAAATACAACAACACTGTTATCAAATTGTTACTATAGCACGATATTTGCAAATTCAAAATGTGTAAGTTTTGTAAGGAACTAGAGATTTATTTTTTCAAGAATATTCAGTACTATAAATCAAGAGTAGCTATTATGTCAAACTAAAGTGTACAAAAATCGGACTTTCTTCATTTTTTGATAGCCAAATTTAATTTCTATTTTATGATTCCACTGAGTGGAAGGAACTTACCTTTACTAAATTTCAGACCCTCTCCAACCTGCCCAGAATTGTACCTAAGACTCGAGGGATTTGTGTAGTATTACGTGGCCCTGACTCAGTGAGACAATGGCCATGCAGATGGGGCACTGCTTATTCAGGGATACCTGCGTCCTTTTCCTGTAGTCAAAGCACCATACTTTCACCTGTGCACAGGCTGCCCGCCTAGCGACACTGTCCCAGCCTCTCCAAAGCTAGTGTGGGCATGTGTCTGAGTGCAAGGGAGAGTCACACACCGACTTCCACATCAGGCCCTTGACAGCACTACCAACCCTCAGCTCCGCACACTGCCTGCCTCTTCCTTCCAGGCTGAAACGAGGACGCAGGGATGTGAACCAGCTTTGTTTCTGCAAGGGCACGAGGTCAGCATTGGCGGAGAAGGAGCAGGCGGCCAGGCTGCCAGAACCCAACCCCTGGGTGACTTTGTGGAGCGGGGCAACTCTAGCCCTTGGGTCCCTGTGTGGTCGAATGGGCATTGGATCTTGTTCAGGCTCCGTTACATACTATGACCTTGAGCATAGCTGAACCCATATGCCTAAAAGATACACCCGCTTTTGAGGACAGTGCCTGCTGGGCCCTCCCTGGTTTCTCACAGCCAGGCCTCTTCCTGTGTGTTGCTTCTGTGTTTTGTTCAGGCAACACTTCATATGTTGGGAAATTCTAATGCTCCTTCACGGGCTGCACAGTGAGAAGCTCTGCTCGGTATTCATCTTGCATTTCTGGCATCTTTCTGCTGCCGCCCCACCGCTTCCTGACGGTGGAATGGTGCAGGACTCTTCCAGGGCCGTCTGCCTGGCTGTGCACACAGATTCTCCTCCTACTCCTGTGTGTGCTGGGTGTGGGGAATCAGAGATTCTTACAGCTTCCAGATTCTCCCTGGAGCAGGTACAATGTTCTCTGTTCCAGAAGCCCCAGATATACCTGGGGAATTTATTATCCCTTTCTCTGAGCTCAACCACAGGGCCCAGGGTCCTTTCTTAGGGACCCTTTGGTATATTTGCTTTTCTTTGTTCCCAGATGTCCCTGTTCTTTTCCGGCCAAGAAATCTTTCTGAGTCTTGGGAGCAGAGGAAGCTCTGGCCTAATGTCAGGTTTCCTTCCAAGCCTTTAGTCTTACTGCCTGGGCCTAAGCTTTAAATGTATTTTGTGTTCTGGATTCTGCAGTAACCTCACTTTTCTGAAGCAATTAAAGTAGAATTTTGAGGATGTGGAGCTTTGCAATAACCAGAGTAACGTAGAAGGCAGGAGTGCGTGCTGATACTTCATAAGCAGTTGTCATTTAACCGGCAGGCAGAGCTGCTCAATACTTGTCTTTCAGGAGTTTTCAGTCAGTAAACATGAATGATTAGTCATGGTGCAGTGGAAAATCCACTGGCTTGAGGGTCGGAAGATTTGTGTTGTAGTCCTAGTATATGGCTGCTCTTTGGAGGCCTACTTTCTCTGTCAACAGTGCAGGGCAATTCCGAGGGATGTTGTTTGCCTCTTTTATCTGTGGACTTTGATTCTGCTGAATACATATCATGTTTCAGGTTTTGCTATATATTTCTACAGCATGTTTCCTCAGATACAGGGAGCTCCCATGAGCAAATAGAAGTAGTTCATATCTAATAGCACCTCTAAGTACCAAGGATTGTTTCTAGTGCTGTATGTATGCTAATTCATTTCTGACTCATTTCTTTATGAGGCAGACAAAGTAGAACTAGAGGTACCCAAAATAGAACTAGAACTTAAACCCGCACAATCCAGTTCCAAAGTCTGTGTTCTTAATTATTAAGCTAGATAACATCTTACAATCAGGAATAATTTGAAGAAAAAGAATGAAAATGTGTTAGAATGTTTGCTAGTTTGATAGATAAGTATCAATCTTTTAAAAGTAAACTGTGCCATAAAATAATAATAAAATATAATAATAAAAATAATAATAATAAAAGTAAACTGCTCAACTTTGCCTGAAGTACCCCAAATTTGTTTCAGAATAATTGAATAAATGCTAATAATAGATTGATTACTGTGTTATTTTAAGTTAAGCTCTCAATTTTTATAAATGGGTAATAACTTACTTCCTTTTAAAAATCGCTTTAGGTCACAAATCGATACGTGTAGTTCCCAATTCCCAAGTAGAACTAATAATTAGAAATAGTAAGAGTTTATTGGGGAGCTGGGGATATAGCCCAGCGGCACAAGTGCTTACCTCACATGCGCAATGTCCTGAGTTCGGTTCCCAGTACCAAAAAAAAGAAAAAAGAAAAAAGAATAGAATCAGGAGCCTGGAGTTTACTTAGCTTTTTCGACTTGCACTCATTAAAAGTATTTTAACCCTGGTCAAACTATGCAACCGAAACGTAATTGGATGGTGACACTTTACTGCCACCTAGTGCCAGTAAGGAGAACTGCGGGGCGGTGTTTCCGTTTTTTGTTTTCCCCCTGGGCAGCCGGCTCCCAGATGGCGTCAGTATTAACCAGTATTCCCAGGCGGCGCCATTTCACTCCTTTACCAGTGACCCTTGATTCTGCGTACTGGTTTTACTCATTTGATTTTAGAGTAACTCATCTCACATTTCTCATTCTGAAAGCACGGTTTGTTTTACTCTCTTGGAAATGATAAGAATTTTCATCCAAGTTGGGAGACAGTGTCTAAATCCTCCGAATGTGTTTACCCCTAAAAGATCCTTTTGTTTAACTTCAGATGATAAACATGGGGAAAATCGTCCTAATATACATTTAAATTATTATGAGATACTTTAGGCATTCAGAAGGGCATAAAGAAAAACATCCAGTATTTATGCATCTGTCATCAGGGTTGTCTACTGCTGGGTGACAAGTTGCCTCTAAAAACAAGGCGCAGCAGCACAAGCGGAAAGGATTATTTCCCTGCACAGTTTCTGGGGTCAGGAAGCAGAGCCGCTTACCTGGGTGGTCCTCCCTTAGAGTCTCCAGGAGGGGAGGATGGGGCTGGGGTGATCCCGAAGCTCAGGGGGCCTGGAGAATCCACTTCCAAATTCACGCACTCACGCACGGTGCTGGCAGGCTTGTCTCTTTGTCTCTGCTGGCGGGAGGCTCAGTTCTTCCTGTGGGTCTCTTCATGTTTCTTCCTGGCGGCCTCCCCCACCGCCAGGAGAAAGGTCAGGTGGGAGTCCGGAAACAGGCCGCAAACAAACTTTATTTTTAAAAGAACCTAATCTTAGAAGTAGTGTTTTGTTTCTAGCATGTGTTATTACTCACACCAACCACCTCTGGCCCTGTCGGGGGGACTACACAAGCTGGTAAGGCGAGGTGGGGTCTTGAGGTTTGCTACTACACCCCCCGCCACTAAGCTTTTAAAAATAGTTACACAGCATCTGCAGTCTTCCTTCCATAAGTTTAGCTCCAGGCTAAACTCCGAGAGGCCCTAATGGAAAACAACTTTTCCTCCGATCCGTGCCTCAGCCCCAGGGTGTTAAACTCCCTCCTCCATCCTGCAGCTCAGGTCTCTGGAAGGTTCCAGAGCTTTTTTGCTCCTATCCAGATATAAGAAGAGTCCTGTTTTCGGTTATCAAACAAGTTAGTCCTCGCTGGGTGTGCCGGTGTCTGCCTGTGATCTCAGCGCTCAGGGAGGCTGAGGCAAGAGGATCATGAGTTCCAGGCCAGTTTGGCCTGCTTAGTTCAAGCCCAGCCTGGACTACATAGAAAAATCTTGTCTCAAAAACAAAAAACTTAATCCCAGGTACTTGAGAGGCTGAGGCAGGAGGATCCCCTGACCCCTCAGGAGTTAGGATCAACTTGACAAGAGAGTAAGGCTTTGTCTATTTAAAAAGGCGAGAGAGAGAGAGAGAGAGAGAGAGAGAGAGAGAGAGAGAGAGAGAGAGAGAGAGAGGGAGGGAGGGAGGGAGAGACAAGAAGTCATTAGCTGGTGTTGTGTATTGTCTTTTTGGCTAATTCTGCCCAGCCCTTGTTTCTCGGGGAGGCTGATGGGGCGCAGGGACTCCCCTGCTGTCCTAGTGATACAGAAAAATAAATGTCCCAACCTGAATGATATCAGACGAGTTCGTGTTCTCTAAAACCGAAGAATGAATTTTAGGAACAACGGAGGTTAAGAGCAGAATATATTTATTGAGAGAAAGAAAGATTCTGTCCAAGAAAGGGACAGAAGGGGGGCCCGAGTGGGTTCCCCCCGACTGTCTTTTCCAGGGACTTTTATAGAGAAAAACCATGAGGTGAGGCGGGTCCAAGGTAGGGGAGATGGACAAAACTATGGTCAGCCAGTAAGATTACAGGTATAATTGTCCAGGTAAGACTGAGTGGACTGGGATTAAATAGGGAAGCGAGTCACATAGCAAGTGGGCCTGAATACAGATCAGGGGCTTTTCCTGTGGGGGTCGGGCTAGTGACTCTTCCTGGCTTTTTAGAAGGTGGTTGTTACCTTTTTAGAATATCAATCGCTGATGTTTACACCTAGGGAGGTATGTGGGTGCATTTGTATAGCACCCTTTGTCTTGAGGTCTGGCCCACAGGTCTGCTGTCTCCTTCAGGTCTGCTGGCTCCTTCCAGGGCCTGGCCCTGTCCGACTGCCTATAATATTTCTATCTAACTCAGCTGCCTATGACACTAGGCATTCTCCCCGGACTTCGGAAACTTGGCCTTTGCTCCAGTATTTAGGGTTGTGAGGGTGTGGGCCAGAGGTAAGTAGGCCACAAGCCTGAACCACCCGGAGTGCAGGATTGGAGCTTTAAAGATTGCCTCCTGGGCCCCAGGTCACAGTAGGGTCAGAGGCCTTAAGGAGTGAATGCTCTGGCCTTTGTCCCCCTATTCCTTTACCATTTAATTTAGCTGCTGAGTCAGTCATTGAACAGACCGTCCTGCTGGCCCCTGTTCTTCCTGTCACCTACCTGAAGCTAGAGATCGTGAGTTCCAGACCAGCTTGGGCTATTTAGTACAAGCCCAGCCTGGAGTACATGGCAGTATCTTGTCTCAAGAAAAGCTTAATCCCAGGTATTTAGAGGCTGAGGCAGGAGGATCCCCCCCGTCCTGTGAGACCTTACACCAAGGTATCTCCGCTACTAGCAGCCCCTCCAGGCCTCTTGGAGTGTGGACTGGACACTGCCTCCAAGTGGTCTTTGTGTAATTGTTCATCCCCTGCCCTCTGCCATGGTTGGAACTGTGACAGAGGGTCAGCCTCATTCTATCTGCCTCTCCTTGCTGGGGTCCCTGGCATTAGACAGGGGTTTTGACACTCTTTTCAAAATGGCTTGTGCCTTACTACTCTTTCCAGCTTTTTTTGGACAGTGGGAAAATATCCTGCATCTGTCTCCAGCTGAAAGTTTACTTATTCAATCAACTCTCTCCTGCAGTGGAACTGGGTGCTGCTTGGCCAGTCTCTGGCCTGTGGTCTCCTCGAGGTATTCTGAACCAAGCCGGTACCGGCAAACGCCCGAGGGTGACCATGCGCTTGCAGAGAGCTGGTGTTGCTCTTTTCCTTGGTCTCCAAGCAGCACCAGGGCCTACAAGAGCAGGGCCCTGTAGGCAACCAGCCAGGAGCTGAGCCACCTTCCAGCAGGAGTGCTGTGGCCACGCCTGCTGCTGGGGAGGGGTTTTCCTGGGGCTCCCTCTTGGGGCCTGGGGGTAGGTGCATGGGAGACATTTCCCGTGGTGAGAAAGGGAAGAAATGAGAGCTTTTCTGTGCATATAAACTGTGGGGGACCACAGAGTATAAATTGAGCCTAACACTTCCAGGAAATGGGTGGCCCTTGAGCCCGCACTGTTAGGGAGTGGGATTGGACTCTCGTGTGTAAACACCGCACTGTTTCTCTGTGTGAGGAACTGAAAGTGTAAACAACGACCTAAATATGTAATAGGTGTCGTGAAAGGGAAGAAAATGGTCAAGTGGGGAGGGGGACAAGGGAAAAGGGCGTGGGAAAGGAAAGAAGGGACAAGTAAGATATAAAAAGGACAAAAAATAAGGGGAAAATAAAGAAAAAGTTGTTGAGCCTGGAGGTTGTCCTCGGCCTGGCCTTCCGGCCAGTCTGCACTGAGTAACGCGCGCCCTTTCCTGGGTGCAGCTGGAAGCCCGGGGGGAGACTGCTGAGGTGCTCACAGGGCAAGAGAAGACCTGCCGGAGACGACGACGAGGCCCCTGGGGACCCTCAGTGTCCTTGTCCTTGCTCTTCTTACCGGCCCACCGCGCACGGACACTTCTCCCGGAAACAGCCACTGCCCGCCGGCGTCGTCCTCTGACACCGGTGCGATCGATAAACACCCAGGCTCCCGCTGCCCCGCGGCCTTTTGTTCCCGGCAAACACCTGGTCACCCCAGGGGCCTGCTGCGCCTGTTTCACCTCCTGTTTTCTTCCTGCGCTGCGCCAGCGGGCTGGGGCCGGGAACTCACTGCAGGGGTCCCTGCAAACTGGCGCCGCGGTGGAAGGGTCTGCAACAGCAAAGCCCTCAAATGGCCGGGAGTGGTGGCACACACTTGCAATCCCAGCATTCTCGCGAGTTCAAGGCCAGCCTGGGCTACAGTGAGACCCTGTCTCAAAAAAAAAAAAAAAAAAAAAAGAAAAAGAAAAAAGAAAAGAAAGAAAGAAAAGCAACAAATCCCTTCAAAGCACCTTATCGACAAATCCTTCGAAGTCGGTAGCAACCTGGACCGAAGCTGAGATGGAGGGAGGCTGATTACTTAAAGGACCAGTTTGATCATTTTAACAATATTCTGCATAAGTGTGTTTAGTGCGTCTGTTTTTTCTTTTCTTTCTTTTTTGGCTCCAGGGCTTTGACTGAATTTCAAAGATAATAAAAAATTTCTCCTAACAGTTTATTAAATTTTTCTCAGGCTAAAAAATGTAGAAAGTGATAGATTTAGCTGAAGTCCACTGTACACTATTCCTCATTCCATTCCCCTCTTTGACTATCCAGAGGATAATCATGAGCTGGAATTTTATATTTTTTAATGCCTTGTATGTTTAATACTACTATATATGAATGTTTCCATAAAAAAATCTATTTTATGAATTCTTTCTTGTCTTAATAGAATTTTTAAAACATGCACATTCTCCTGCAAGTTGCTTACTTGATACAATAGTGCATTTCTTCTTTCTCTTTCTCCTGCTTCTTCCTATCTTTCTGAGACAGGGTTTCACTATGCAGTACAGGCTGGCCTGGAGCTTGCCTCAATCCTCCTGTTTTAGCCTCCTGATTTCCGGGATTACAGGCGTGCACCACACTACTCTGGCAATATTGCGTTTTTTGAGACTTACCATGTTGTTGTTTTTGTATCGGGAATCAAACTCAAGACCTTGTACTTGCCAGGCAGGCACTGTGCCGCTGAGCTATATGCCTGGTCTGAGAATTACCATGTTGATATTTTCATCTTTAGTTCTTCATTGTAACCACTTCATAGTATTTTATTTTATGGATATGATGTAGTTTATTTACCATTTTCCTCTACTGGTCATTGTTTTAGTTTCTTTTCTGTTGCTGTAACAGAGTACCACGGACTGTAATTTATAACAAAACCAAGTGGTGAATTGCTCCATAAGAGCCTCCTCTGGTAACTAATCCAGCCCTGCGATGAAGGTGTATTTTACCCCACGAAGTTCTGATCTCCTCCCAGCACTGCTGCACTGAGAGCCAAGGTTCCAGCTCATTATCTCATGGGGACACACTCAGTCACTCCATAGCTGATCTTAACATGATTTCCTTTTGGTTTTCTTTTTGCTATTGCAAGTGATATAGCAATGATTCTCCTTGTATTTACCTCCTTCTGTATTTCAGTACATAACCGTAAAAGAAGTACAGAGCCATTGCCGGCCTGACAGATAGACATCTTCACTAGAGGTTGTCAGATTTCTCTCACGCATTAAACTGTTGCCAACATTTTTTTTGGGGGGGGCTGGGGATATAGCTCAGTGGAATAAGCGCTTGCCTAGCAAGCACAGGGTCCTGAGTTCGATCCCCAGTACCGCAAAAATAAATAAATAAATAAATAAACTGTTGCCAACAAATCCAGACTTTTGATATTTAGTGTAGTTGGATAAACAGTTTTTGCCAAATATTGTGGTTTTAAGTTGCAGTTGCACTGTTTTGATTGTTAGCATGAGTAAGGATATTTTCATATGTCCACTGACCAATTCTGTGAATTTCCTATCCCGTGAGTTACTTCTTCATGAATCTTTCCAATGTTTCTGTTGTGCCGTTTTTTTAAATCATTAATTTGTAAAACTTCTTTACATGCACACATTGTAAATACATTACTGTGGGACATGATTTGCCTTTTCTCTTGGCTTACTGTATTTCACATAAAAAGCCTTGAATATTAACATAGTGGCATTGATCGCCTTTTTCTTTTGATTTGTACCTTTGAAAGAGACCCTTCCCAACCCAGAGATCATAAGCATGCTTTCTTACATCTTTTCTGAAGATGTTAAAGGGCTTTCTTCTTATCCTTGGGCCTTTAAGCTACATCTAAGAGGAATGGATTCCGACTCCTGTTGGGTGTACAGATGTAGCACTGGTTCAGCACAACCCGTTAAATAAGTCATACTTAACCTACGGATTCACAGTGAGATCTTTGTCATGGATCACAGAATGTATATGTAAGTCTCTGATTTTCTTGTTTTTTTTTCTTTTCAGTGCTGGGAGTTGAACTCAGAACGTTCATAGTGAGTTACATCTCCAGCCATTTAAAATTTTTTTATTTGAGGCAGGATCTCATTAAGTCTCTAAGTTGGCCGGGATGGGCTGGATCTTGTGAGATTTCTACTTCAGCCTCCCAGAGTGCTGAACTGTGAAAAATAATTGATTTAGTGAGTTTACGAGTAAGGCAGCTGGCTAGAGAAAGGGCCTGAGACAGAGCGGGGTGATCAACCTCCATTGGTAAGAATTAAAATAACAATAGACAATGAAGAAGGACTTTGGGTCAAGAATGAACTTTCTCAGGCAACTCGGACTCAACCCCTGCTTACCGACAGGACTTGCAGCCCCTTGCCACTAGGTTCCTGAGTTTCCAGGAATTTAAAATGTGAAACAATCAGTTTTTCTTCAAAATCTGTTTCCTTTTCACCGTACATGCTGAGTACTTGGTTGGAGAGTTTGAGTTCTAATCGGCTGTTTTAAATTCCCAGAGCCTCCTGTGATAGGCGACCTCTACACAGCCGTGCAATTCCCACACTGCACTTACCCATAAGAAGTTCTGGATAGGGGCTGGAGGTACAGCTCAGTGGGGTAAGTGCTTGCCGCTAAGCACTAAGGCCCTGAGTTCGATCCCCAGTCCCGGGGGGAAAAAAAAAAAAAAAAAAAAAAAGTTCTGGACTGAGGTGTCAGGCAGCAGTTCCTTGCTTCAGGTTCCCTCCTGGAGAGACCAGGAGCCTTTTTCCCTCTCCTTATTTCTGAAAAAAGCTCCTCACTTCCTCCTTGTAGTTCGTGACTCTGTTCTTCGACACCGTGAGACTGAGGAATGGAATGTTTCAGAGTGGCAGGCACGTGCCACCATGGCTGTCCCCTGTTTTTAATTTTTATTTCTCTTTTTCCTATCATTTTTATTGCTTTATTTTTCCTTTCTCTGAGTCAATACCAGTCTTAATTGCTGTAGATTTAAAAATTTATTTATTTTGGGTTTTTGAGCGAGGGTCTCACTATGTAGTTCAGACTGGCCTTGAACTGACTATGTAGTGCAGGCTGGCCTGGAACCTGCAGCAATCCTCCTGCCTCAGCCTCCCGAGTGCTGGGATTATAGGCATGTGTCACCATGCCTGGCAATAGGTATAGATTTTTAAATAAACCATAATATCTAGTTGCATAAATCTTCCTCTTCTGCATCTTCATCTTTTTCTTTAGCTGGTCTTGTCCATTGCAAGGAACTAACTTGTCAAGATTTTAAAGCACCTGTCAAAACGTTAAGATTGTGTTGTATTTGTAGATTAATTTGGGGGAAATTTACATATTTTTGAACTTGAGTTTTCCTATCTTGTCAATATGGTATAATTATTTAATTATTAATATTTTTATATTAAATTTTATTTATTCATTTATTTTTGGTGCTGGGGAATTACATTGTTCCCCAATGTACATTATTCCCCATGTACATATTATGCAAGTGCTTTACCACTGAGCAATAACCCTACCCCCTTCTGACTTAAAATGTCTTCTGAGTCATGCCTATCATAGCTAGGCCATTCACAAGGGCTTTCAGCTAGAAAAACCCCTACCCCATATGAGGAAACTCTTTCATTAAGTTGAAATCCCCAGGCTCTGTGGTACAGCTAGAAATTCTAAACACAGAATTCAGGCATTGGGGATGCACATGGCACCTCTGAAATGGTCACACTGTTACAAAGGTCGAACTGAACATTAATGGTAACACCTCCTGGGCTTTTCGGCTGGGAGATTCAGCACTGCTTTGCTCCGGAAGGGACCCCTGGGCCTCAACTCAGGACAGGCTGTTGTAAAAAATAAAGAAGACATCAGAGACCCATTGCCTTTTTCCTTTGTGTACAGTTTGCCTTAATTAGGTAAATTTCATTGATAATGCAGGCAGGTAGTTTCCTCTAGTGTAATTGCTCTGTGTGTTCGCTCTTGCTTCCCTTCTCAGTTACAGCAGGTCTACCGCGGTGGAGGGAGACTGTGCGGGCGTGCGGTGTGCACAGAGTTCAAGGGGAAAGTGACTCTTGGGAGATGAGTGGTGGTGGCTGTTTCAACCTTTCTAAAGTTAAAGCCTCATTAGCTCAGAAGGTTTGGTCAATTTTTTCTGTAGTTTCTATGACAAAAACAAATGACCCGTTTCCTCATCAACCCACCCCAACTTCAGTTTAATATTACATCGTAACTGGAAATAAACTTTGACACTGTGCCCCTCAGTCTGCAGTTCAGACACACATATGCTCCCTCCCATTTGAGCATGGGACCATGGCATAGCTCACCTTTCTCATGTGGAAAATCTTTCCATTGTCAACCTCAGGGATTAGGGCTTCATCTTAATAAGGAAGGTTTGATTTTCCTTTCAGAGGACAGAAACCACAACAGGTTCTTGTTGCTTATTTTTCACATGCTGTTACAGTGTGTGTTTCTTTGCTCATCAGCAAAGAAGTTTTAGGAAGTCTGGGAAAATAGAGACAAGAAAAAAGTTATCCAGAAACCTACAATTGAGAAGTAATATTTAATATTTTGATACAAAAATATTTTGGTACATTATTAGATGTAGAAACGTTTTAAAAATCACCCGCATTTTCACTAACAGTTAATTGTGAAATTTGCATATCTATCAAGAAGTGATTTTTATCAAGCAGGTTTCTGAGTGCCAGGTCTAGCACCTATGGATTTAACAGTATCTCATCCTGATTGTTGCAGTTGCACTGAAGATTGATGAAGAGGACTGAACTGAGTTCATTCATTCCCTTGCTTACTTCTTTAAAATGTCACTTGTGTTCCAGAAGCATTGCTAAGATCTAGGGTCACAGGGCTGGGGATACAGCTCAGTGGTGTAAGAACCTGCCTGGCAAGTGCGAGGTCCTGAGTTTAATTCCACGTACCCACCCCAAAATAAGATCGGGGCCACAAAGCGGCACCAGATGATTTTCGACCTTGCCTCTCCTTCTCCTGTGCTCAGAGGCTATTGGCAGAGACACAGAATGCTAATAGGAAAGTAATAAAGCACTTCGAAAACAGAGAGGGAAAAACAACCATATGTAGTTGCTACGTTAATCTCTTCTGTTGTGAAAGGTGCTGTATTTAATGTACTCTCAAGAGAGGGAAAGCACTTAGAATGGAGAATCTACACCTGAAGCTGGCAGAAGCACAGGGCCACATCCTCCTGTGAGGGTAAACGTGCAAAATAAGTTCTATGCATAGAAGTTCCAAAGAAACCTTGGTTATTTCAACCTGGCACTGGGCTGAGGCAGAAAAGCAAACATCCTCCGAAAACTGGAAGCACAGAAAGTTTCTCACGCCGCTTTATTCTACAAGTGATTCAAAGACATTTAAGGAGAGAATTTAACCTAAAATCGTCTCAGTGTAGTACGCAGCCACATAGCCGGCAGAAACAAATCTAACATTTGACCTCAGTGCAAGCTGAGAGCAGTTGATCAGACCCCATAGGCGCTAACCGCATCTCATTTCAGCGGCGTTAAAGTAGGAAAAGGGTGCATCGTGTGCCTATGAGTAAGCAGAAAGTATACGAGGAAGAGACAACAGTGGCAGACGCAGATGCAGGCTTTGGGAGGGAGGCCACTGTCCCCTCTGCTGTGCACAGCGGAGCTGCAGGACGGGCAGAGCCCTGCTCCGAGGTTGAACATGCACTTTACTAGGTGCGCCCGGCCAGCTGGAGCTCCTTGGAAGCAGGGGCTTCATGCTGTTTAACCACAGTACTCTAGTTCCTAGCATAGGGCTTAGCATCCCTCAGGTGCCATAGTCTGTTTAGGCGGCCATAACAAAGTAGCAGAGATCAGGTGGCTTAAGCAACAGAAATATTTTGTCACAGTTCTGGAAGCTGGAAATCCTGGTCAAGATCTCATGAAGGTTGGTTTGGGCTGAGGCCTTTCTTCCTGGCTTGCAAACAGCGACCTTCCCACTGTGTTCTTACACTACCGCTGGTGGAAGGAGAGAAAGGAGCAGTGGGGGAGGAAGAGGGAGGCGAGAAAATGAAGAGACAAGAGAGAAAAGAGGAGAGAAAAACAGACGGGGAGAGAGGAGAGAGAGGGAGGAGAACAGGGAGAAAGGATGGGCTCAGGGGCTCCCTCTGTAAAAACCGTCAGTCCCGTTGGGTGAGGGGCCCACCCCCATCTAACTACAATTATCTCCTTAAAGGCCTGTGACTGAGTACAGCCTTGCTAAGGATTAGGGCCTCCTACATGAACTCGAGGGACAGGGACGCAGTTTACCCCGCAGCAGTATGTTTTCAACGATTTCCTCTTAAGTCCACATCACTCATTTTCATGAGTACACCTATTTTTGGTGGTCAGACCCATTAATAAAACCTGGAGCTGCTGGGTGGACTAGATGGATACCAAAAGGAGGAATTGAGAGGAAAGAACATTGCTCTTTCTACCCCTGTGGCCAGAGGTGATAGAGAAAACAGAACCAAACAACCATACTTTATCACTGGAGAAGAGAAGGGCATGTCTTTATTCGGACAAAGTTGGATAGGTTGTCACTTCAGAATAAAGGCCTCTATATATGGAAAAAGTTTATTTTCATAAAAAATTGACTTCAATTTTATTGAGAAAAACCCCACTTTGTACTTTATATACTTGTTTATTTCTTTATTTATTAACAAAGAGCTGTTACAAAGTTCATCCCTGTCGGGTGTTAAGAAGGACTCTTGCTCCAACACAGGGGCTGGTGGGCAGTTTTGGTAAAGGGCGAGAACATAGATCTCTTAGGCTTTGGAGTCTGAACCCTCTGCTACAACTATTTAACTCTGCTATGGTAAAGCAACCACAGATGACATGTAAGTGTGTGGGAGTGGTTGTGGTCCAGGAGAACCTTATTTGTGGACACTAAACTTAGTATGATTTCTAGGGTCATGACTTTTTTTTGGTTTTGATTTCCCCAATTATCTAAAAAGGTAAAAATCTATTCTTAGTTTGCAAAAGTAAGCAGCATAAAAGCAGGTGATGGGCTGAATTTGTCCCATAAGGTAAAATTTATATCTAGATGTCTTCCAAGAGGCTGGTGTGCTCAGAGGCTGGGCCTTTGGAAGGTGATTGGATTGTGGGGATTTGTAGTGGAAGAGGCAGGTCACTGTGGATGTCACCTGGAAGGTTATATTTCTCTGCCCAGTTCCTCCCTTGATGCTCTCTGCCCTTGTGCGATGTCCTGAGCAACTCTCCTCCTCCTGGCCCCTTTGCCACGCCATCCTGCTTTGTAGCCAGCCAACTATGGACTGAAACCTCTACAACTCTCTTGGATGCTGAGTATTGTGTCTCAGTGATGAGAAAGTGGCTAAAACAGATTTTGGCACCAGAGGGGTAGGGTGATTACTGTGAATGTATGTGGTTTAGAAGCCTTTGGAACTAGCTCTTGGGAGGAGTTTGGAAGGGTTTGATTAGAGATGTCCTAGGATGCTGTAAATCAAGCTTGATGGGAGGTCCTGGTGAGAGCTCAGAAAACCAGAATACTAATGAAAAAAGCTGATAGAAGTGACCAGGTTCAGGAGGTTTCTGCTGGGAAGAAGGACTGCACTGGTTGTTGGACTCCAGATCATGTGTGTTATGTTTTGGCAGAAAATCTGTCTGCATTTTGCTCGTGTCCAGAGACTTTGCCTGAGACTGAGGTTAGAGGTGGTGGATTAATTAATCTTGCTGAAAAAATTCAAGGCAGTCTAATGTTGAGGTGGTGGCATGGCTACTGCTGGAGATTTTAGTTAGATTTATCTTGAGAATCAAGAGCAAAGAGCCCAGCAAAATGATTTAAAATACTTTGAGTTTGGCTAGAAAGGGAGCTCCAGTCATGTTGCAGCCTGCAAAGATGGAATAGAGGTGCTATCAGTCATTGAAAAGGCATAAAAAGCCAAGTATTTTAGAAGAGGACAATAGAAAAGATGGCCAAAAGACATTACAAGGACCAGCATGACGGGGCTGGGATATATATAGCTCAGAGGCACAAGTGCCTGCCTAGCAAGTGCAAGGTCCTGAGTTAAATTCCTGGTACAAAAAAAAAAAAAAAAAGAACAGCAAGGCTCCAGTCTTTGGAGCCTCAACATTACAAAGGTGATGGACTTTGCTTTGAGTAACAGTCCCAAAGCACCATACTCCAGGATGCTGGTGGCCTAGATAATTTTTTTCCCTCAGGACTGGGTTCACATCCCTCAGCAATCTAGTCATGTGACCCCAAGAACCAAGAGAGAATCAAGCTTGGCTATTTATACGCTAGCAGCAGACCATGGTGTCATTCACCTTGTGCTGATGCTAAGTCCATGCAGAGTGCAAGAGTGTGGTCAGGAACGCTTTCGCCCGGGATTCAGAGGAAGGCCTGGGGGCCAGGCAGTGCCCTTGAGAGGGCAGTGTGTGGGCTGTAAGTGTGAAGCTAAAGGTGCAGTGGGGACCCCAGAATGGTGGAGAAGCCAGGAATGTGGATCGTCGGAGAAAAACTTCAAGGAGGGAGCAGAGCCAGCCCCAGGGAGAAGCCCTGGGAGCAGCCACCACTGGCAGTGCTATAGGTTCAGAGCCACCTGAGCCCTTTGGAGCTCACATCTTGCCACAGACTGCCTTGGATGGCGGACATGGGAATGTAGGACTTAATGTGTGCCCTGCTGGGTTTTGGTCTTGCTTTGTTCCCATTCCTTTCTATCCCTATTTTTGTATCTTTTGGAATGGAAATGTTTCTCTTGTGCCATTGGATGTTGGAGGAGTTTAATTTTTCATTTGTACAGGGGCTCACAGCTAAGAGTTTGCTTTAAATCTCAGAAAAGATTTTGGAGTTGGACTTTTCAGCAATGCTGAAACCATTATAAGTTTGACAGCTCTTAGAGATGGCTAAATTACTTTTCTTTTCTTTGCGGTGCTGGGGATTGAACTCAGAGACCTTGTGCTTGCCAGGCAGGCGCTTATTCCACTGAGCTATATCCCCAGCCCCTAAATTACTCTTCTACAATGGGATATACATGAGTCTTTGGGGTTTCGGGGAGCAAATGTTATGGCTTGTATCTAGATGTCCCCCCAAAAGCCTCATGTGGTTTGTTGGAGGTGGTTGGATCTAGGGTGTGTGATACTTGGGTTAAGGGTGCTTCACCCTGGGTGTGGGTGGCACTACCCAAAGGGCAGGTGTCCTGGGTGAACTATGAAGGTGGGCTTAGTTGCTACCCCTGTACTTCACTGCTTTGCTACCTGATGCCTGGCATGAGCTGTTTCTCCTCTATGATGCCCCTCTACTGCACCACCCTGCCTGGGAGCCAGACAACTATGAACTGAAACCTCTGTGAACTGTGAATCAAATAAACCTTTCCTCTTTTAATTTGTGGGTGTCTTGTATTTCGTCTCAGCAATGAGAAATTGCTGATCATCCCATTGGTTTCTGTCTCCCTAGTCTTTCCTTTTGGGATGGGACTGTTTACCCTGTGCCTTTGCATGTTGGCAGTTTCTTTCTGATTTTCACAGAGGCTCTTAGCTGAGAGTTTGCCTTAAGTCTCAGAAGAGCCTTTGGACTTGAACTTCACAGCCATGTTTAAACTGTCAGGACTTTGGCAAGTCTTAGAGATGGGCTAAATACATTTTATATAAATGGATACACACGAGTCTTTTGGGTCCCAGAGGTGAATGTTATGGTTTGTGTCTAGATGTCTCCCAGGAGCCTCAAGTACTCAGAGGCAGGACCTTTGAGAAGTGATTAGATGATGGGAGTTTATAGCCAATTTGCTGCTAGGAGGTGGGGTTTCGTTAGAAGGGGTTCATTTGAGTGTCACCTGGAAAGGTTCATCTCCCTCCCTAGCTCCTCCTTCCAAGCTCTCTACTTCCTGTCTGTCAGAAGGTGAGCTGCTTTCCTCTGTAGCAGGCCGTCCTACCATGCTGCTTCTGCCCTGGAACCTGCAGGTGATGGATTTAAACCTGTACAGGTTGTGAGGATTTAAACATCTACAATTCTCTTCCTTTAAATTGCAGGTGTCAGGTTTTGTGGCGCAGTGATGAGAAGATGACTAAGACAATCTCCTTTACATATTAACTTATAGGGGCTGTACCCTTTGTTAGTGGGGGCATTGGGCGAATGATTTAACAATATCAGCTCCTCCCTGGAGGATGGGGAATGTAGTAATACCTGCTGCAGTATATTGAGCATATGTGTATTAGATGAGATGAGGAATTGTCTTGGTTACTTTTCTCTCACTGCTGGGACAAGATACCCGTCACCCAAAATGAAGGGAGGAAACTTTTATTTAGCTCACAGTCTGTGGAGGTTTCAGTCCATACTTGGCTGGCTCCAAGGCAGAGTGGCACATGGTAGAGGGCAACCAGTCATAGTGGTGGAAGACAGCAAAAGCAACAAGAGCAAAAAGAGGAGAACAACAGCAAGCAATGTCTTTCCCTTCCTTACATTGTATGCAAACTACCTGCCTCAGGGTGGGTGCAGCACTCACACCCATAATTCCAACATTGGAGTACGGATCAATCATAAACTCCAGAAGCCCACCCCCATGACTGCATGAGGCTTTGGCGGGGGCTCATCCAGACACGAACTATAACAGGAATATAAGGCATTTAGCACAGTGAAGATTTACTCTGAGTGCTCATTAATATAAGTTATTTAATGTTATGTAGGTTAAAGATTTATGTTAGCTAAGGGTTTTATGTGTAGTAGTTTTGTCTATTCATTTAAAGCTTTCTAAACCCAATGTTTTACTTAGTAGCCTTAGGCTCTACATACAGTATAGATATTGAAAATAAAAAATTACTTACATTCAAGATAGTTGGAACATTCTAGAAATGATTAAGCACCCAGGCCATACCTAGTGCTAGTTACTCTCAGTCTCTCAATTTGGTGCCTCTTCATCGTATTCAAGATCTGGTCAGTAGGGGAAGGTTAAGCACACCTCGTGGGAGAGGCAGGGCAGCCTGCTGTCTTGTTATTAAGATGCTTCTATTCCAGCCCCAACTCTATTCACTTCCCCCGACAAAGCACGTTCAGAAGCTAAGCAGACTCACCCTCCTTTTCAGGGAGCTTAGGGATCCCCAGCATGCACCCCCACGGCGGTGCTGTTACTCACAGTCTCCAGGGGCTTATTCACTCCCTACAACTTGGCACGTTCTGCAAGCAGGGAGTTTTGGTAAACACCATCCTCTCACCTTATATTTTCTGTGATGCCTTCCTGCTTGCTTGCCTCTCACTCTGTCAGCAGGAATCCTCAGGGCAGAGCGCCCTGGATTTAGCCCTTTGGCCAAACCTAGATGATAGAGACAAAGATGTTTCAGAATTGCTCTGTGAGAACCTGGGAGAAGTTGTTTTTAAATATTGAAGAAGACACAGGGCTGAGTAGAAAAGGCATTTTCTCCACTTCTACAGAGTTTCCCATGTGACTTCAGTGCTTGAGAACTTCATGGGTAGACAGCAAATATACTACTTTGGCCCCGCCTGGTGGCCCATGCCTGTAATCCTAGTACTTGGGAGGCTGAGACAGGAGGATCAGGAATTCAAGACCAGCCTGCATAGTAAGACTCTGTATCAAGCAAAACAAAACAAGACAAAATAAAACAAAGCACTGGCTTGTCTGAGAGGAGGCAAGTGACAACACAGTGTCAGTTGTCCTCTTGTAATTCTTCAGACAAAGAAGGCCTAGGCACTAAGCCTCAGGAGTTTTTCCCCTGCGAGTGCAATGTGGTTCTGGATGCCACATTGGGGTGGAGAGTGTGTGGGTATTAGGAGCACATGGCTTGGGCATCGGATGCCACACCACTTATTAATAACTTTGGGTTATTTATTTATCTAAAAAATAGAAATAACAATAGCACCTACTACACAGGCTTGTTGGAAAGATTAAATAAGGTAATATATGTAAAGCATGTGGTAGGTGATATTAAAATATCAGAAAAAGACATGGGTCAGTAACATATGAGGTATTTCTGACACAGTGACCTCATCTGAATCTATAAAAAGTGGTCTGGCATTTAGACATATGAGTCACATATGTTTCCATGTGTCTTGGGTGGCCATGAAATTGATTTTTTTGTTCTTTAAAAACCACATCCCTTTAATAGAAAACTACAGCAAGCACCATGCAATATGTGAAAAGGACCACTTATTTATTATCACTACATGTCAGAAACCATCTGGACTGTTTTTCTGTAGGACGTGTTTGCCAAATTAACTTTGAAAACAGAGAATTCATGTAGGGTATTTTTGTTAGCACAATGAATGCAACTAGGACAGATGCAGATCAATTTTTCAAAACAATATTAAGCCATATTACAGTCGGGTGAAAAACCATGGAGACTGCACGCATCCTCCCAATTTGCTGAGAGTGCTCCGGAAATGTCAATAAAACTATCTCTCACGTTGAAAGAAATTAATGTAGGCATGATCTGAAATGCAAGAGAGTGTCCAACACTGGATCATGAAGACTTAAAAAGCATTTAATTTACGCTGCTGACAATAATGGTAATTGTTAAGATGCGCCCTCTGTGGGTTGTTAAGGAGTATCTAATTCTCTTTCATTCACAAACACTCTGTGATAGGGCCTGGGAAGAAAAGGTAGTGGAAATTAGCCTCTGCTCACAGGAATCCTCCAGTCACACTGGCAAATACTTAAACCAACACATAGGTGTCATAAAAGCTGAGAGCCATAAAGGCTGAGGGGAGGCTAGGGAAACCCAGGAGACAAATAAAACCAAATCAAGGTCAGAGAGCATTTCTTGAAGAAGATGAAAACTTGGACAATAGAAAAAGCTCGGAAGAAAAAGCAGACAGAATTGGGTGAGGGCGGGGAGTCGGGATGGGCTGCCAGCGGAACAGCAGCAGGAGCCTGTTGGGTTAGTTTGGAGGGCGCACTGGGGATTGAACTCGAGGCCTTCACATTGAGCGGCCTCCCCAGCCCTTTTTCTTTTCCTTTCTTTATAGTCAAGGTCTTGCTAAATTGTCCAGGTTGGTTCAAAACGTCTTTCTTCTGCCTCAGCTTCCCAAGTGAGAGGAGTGGAAGTGTACACCACTATGTCTGGCTCTGCCTCTTTTCTGTAATCAATAAGGGCAGGGTAGTGAGGCAACCATGGCAGCAAATCTAATAGTTTAAACGGTTTTCAACTCTGATGTCTTCAACCGGCTTGTGTTAGCTGGAGATTTAATGTAGCTGAAAATCCAATTTTGCCTTCTTGTCACAGGATTCTAGAGTGTGAGAGGATATTTAAATTAATAACTTTTTCATTTATTTATAATATTAAAAGCCTCTTTTAAAAGGGCAAAGTGATTCATGTTTACATTACTTTTTAATAATGTTTATAGAACATTTAGACGAGCGAAAGAAGAAAAATTTTACCTTTAATTCTCCTTCTAAGCTTTCGTGAATATTGGGTAAACTCATTTCTCAAAAATGCCTATGATTATTTCCTGGAAGAAAATTAGCATTATCTTTAAAATGAGATTGAAAATTTTTACAAAGTGCCTGTTAGCAAACAAGGAAAGACTGTTCTCTGTCTGGAAGCTCAAGCTCAGAAGCTGCTGTCCATTACAAACTCGGGGTCTGTCTTTGGTTTCTTTGTTGGTCAGCAGGGATCTCTTTCAGCTTTGGTTCCTCATCTGTTGCTGTGCGTGGTACTGATGTTCGTGAGCTACTGTTGTAATTACATTAAATAAAGTCTGCAAAAAAGTTACTCCAGTGTTTATACCTATGAAGCATTTACTAGTTTAACCATCAGTTACCATCATTGTTACTGTTACAGTCCTCCTGTGAAGAGCAAAGTGCTTATTTTCCTCTGTCTTTACCAACAGTGGGAACAAAAGCTGGGGGTAGCGTGAGAGCTGAAAGTGGTACTTAACTTTAATTGCGATTTTTTTCTAACTTCTTCACCTTTTTTCTTTTTTGTACTGGGATTTAACTTAGGGCCTCCACACTGACCTACCCTCTTAGACTTTTTACATTTTTTATTTTTAGACCAAATCTTTCTAAATTGCCTGGGCTGAGCTTGAACTTTGGGATCTTCCAGCCTCAGCTTTCCAGAGTGCTAGGAATACAGGCAAATGCCGCCATGTCCAGCTCACTCACTTTTTAAAAGAGGAAGAGCCAAGGCCATGCAAGTTACTACAAGAATTAAAACTAGCAACCTTACTCTCTTTCAAGTTCACTGCTCCTCCGAGACAGGATAGCTCTGTAATCCAGTGAGGACTCTGAAGTTCGCTAGACTGGGTTCAAATCTCAGCCCTACCAGTTCCTAGGTCTGTGGTCCTGTACCTTTCATCTCTGAAAAAAGAGAATTAATAACTTCTTCTTGCCTTAATTTCCCAATTTATAAAATCGAGATACTAAATAAAAGGTTATTCTAAAGGTAAATGAACTGATTTGTGTTATGTGTTCGGAACAGTGATTGGCCAAGTGCGGGGTGCTAGTGAGGGTACATAGCCTGTGTTAGGTGCTGCCTTGGCCCTGTACCGTGGCGGATCTTCTTGTGTGGTGTGCTTCTGTGCAGACAGCTCAGCTGCCTTTAGCATTAGATGTGGGGGAGTAGTTTGGGAGCTAGTGAGGCCTCTGTCCAAACCTGGGCAGTTGTTATGAAGTAGGATGAATAACTGATCACAAGGTCTTAGTCTCGGGCAGCTACAGAATGGCACAGTTAACATATTTATGAACATTCAGAGATGGAAGCATAGCAAAGTCCAAGAGCAAAAGCATGTCCATGTTGCCTGTCCCCAAGATTTGCTGTTCCTTAGATTTACACACACACTGACAAGTCTCTCAGAACCTAACCTGTCTACAGGTAGAAAGATGTGTTAAATCCTACCATGGAGGTAGTTACAACATCCAACTAGATTTTGTCCTTGACCTAAACATAGTTCTTTCAAAACAGTGTCTGTTTGCAGAGGCATTGGATTGAGACCGCTTGTGTTTTGAATCAAAGATGTTTTTAGGATCAGTGGACACAGTTGCAAGTGCAGATTGTCAAATAAGTAATGTGATTTAAGAAAAACAAATCTCCATTTTGGAAACATTCCACTTTCCTTAAGGAAGATAACAATTCATCTGACAAATAGGCACTGCTAATAGGGGAACCACTGAAATCATCTGCACTCCATTGATTCAGACCAATAGTAAGAGGCTTTGCAAAAATGTACTTAGAGTTAAATTATTCATTTAAAAGTACTTGTTGCTGGGTGTGATGGTGCATGCCTGTCATCCCAGCATTCAGGAGGCTGAGACGGGGGATCACCATGAGTTCATGGCCAGCCTGGGCCACACAGTGAATTCAAGGCCAGCCTGGCCTACATAGCAAGACCCTGTCTCAAAAACAAATAATAAACAAAAATGAAAACAAAATACTTGAGTAGAAAAATAGCATGAGCAAAAAATATATTCCGATTTTCAAAATATGAAGGTGTTAAGAGTGAGGATCTATCAGAATGAGAAAAGTAAAAAGGGTTATGTGTGATTTGTATTTATATCAACTTGCCACAATGAATGCATTCATGATGTATTATAGACATGTAAAAAAATAGGAAAGAGCAATGGGGGATGACTGTGCATACTGGCAGGAAATAGATGAATATAAAATACTGAGACATGTTGTGCAGGTGCCAATGGATAAGCCACCACTTTATTAAAGCAAAGTTGGCCATCAAGATCAGCATGGGCACAAAAAAAAAAGGGCTGGGGATATAGCTGAGTGGCATAAGTGCCTGCCTGGCAAGCACAAGGTCCTGAGTTCGATTGCCAGTACCACAAAAAGGAAAAAAAAAAAAAGATCAGTATGGGCTACAGAGTGAGAGGATGGCTGTTGTTTTGTAGGCAAATGCAAGAACACCCAATGTAGAGGACTTTAAAGTTATAGTCCAACCAGCTGCTCAGACAGATAGGCACATTTAAACATGCACTGGCCAGTATGACTCATGTTCAGTTATTTCAGATTTTCCTTTTGCTGGGACTGAATTTAGACAACTTCATAAAAGAAAGCACTGGTATTTTACATAAAAAATGCAAGAATATACTTTAATTAAGAAGGATAATCAGGGAGCTTTTTAAAAATATGGATTTTTTTAACAGGTAGGCCAAGCACTCCTTACACTCCTCATATTAAATTTTATTATGTCTAATATTAGTACTGCCTCAAAAATTACTTTTGATGAACTTTTGTCTTATACATCTTTTTCCAACTTGTTATTTTCAACTTTTAGATAAATATTTAGCTGGATTTTATTTTTGTAATCTAGTTCAAGAGTATGGAGACTGTTCTTGTCTACACACATTGATTTTTTGACTCTTCTAGAGTAATAAATTTGTAACAGGGATGTTGCTACCTAGCCAGGGACTGTATTTTCCAGCTTCCCTTGCAGCTAACAGTCTAATTCTTGACAGTGGAATGTGGGTAAGGGGAGTATCTGCATTGGTAGTTTAAGTTGTAAAATATTGTTTGTGTGGTCTCCATACTGTCCTCCTGTGAAGCAGAACTTAGACGTGCCATATCCTAGCTGAATCTATGCAGATGAAGACAATACCGTAAAGGAGGCGGAGAAATTATACGGAAAGATCTTGGGTCTCTGCGTAACTTCCTAAAACCAAGTTGCCCATTGATGTGAAGTGTCCGCTTCTATTATATTATGTTGTTTAGGCCCAAGAGATGATGATGATGACTGTTTTTAGGTACAGTGGCCTAGTTAGTCTTGTCCTACTGTACTCATCACATAATCTGTCCTACATGTGGTTCTTGAAAATCCATTCTATTTTGCTTTCTGTCTTAAAGAAAGAGGACAGAACTACACTTGTGCATTATATTACTGTATTCCTTTGTTAAGCAAGTAGGTGCATACAAAGTGGAGAAGAATTTCCACTTCTTCATATTATGGGGTGGGGGATATTAAGCAAACATAGAATAAATATGTAATTACCAACTATGGTAAAGGAAAGTATAGCATTCTTTGAAACCTAATTTATACTGGGAGAGCAGAAAGACTTCTCGGAGGGAGTAAATTTCCAGTTGAAACTTGAAGGCTGAGTAAGTTAGGTGAGAGTGAGAGGCAGGGTGCAGCAGACACGGGACGTCATACCCTGAAATCCTCCCATGATAGACTGTGTTGTTTTCACAGAACCGAATGAGGGCCAGGGAGAAGTGAGGCAGACAGCGGCTTGAAATGAATGGTCATAGCGTGAAGATGCAGAGAGTTTGGATTTGATATTTCATTCGTGTCTTGACATCCATGCAAAGATTTTGATCTAATTTGCCTTTAAAAAGATTACTCTGGTTCTTGGTGGAGGATTGATCATAAGGGGAGGATCACAGGACGAAGGTGGTAGGCAGGAACCAGAGTTGATGCGGACCTGAAAGAAGGCAGGCGCAAAGGGGGCCAGCGCAGGAAGAGAGACGGGAAACGGCCTGGAGGAAGACAGGCAGAGACTTCGGTGCTCTGTGTGGAGGGTGTGGCTGTGAGGGAGGAGGAGGTGTCCGTGAACCCTTTCTAGCAGGTTTATGGGGAGGGAAACTATCACATGGGCAAACACGCTCTCCAGCTGTTTCTTAAGCTTGGTTTGTCTCACCTGGAGTATCCCCAGCTACCTTCTCCCTGGGACTGGTGACATTTTCCTTTCTCACTTGTTAGCTGTGTGAGGAGAATGATCATGTTGCTTCGTCTCCTGCCTCACATAGCACCTAACATAGTGCTTTGCTTGAAACAGATGCTGAAAATCATTTTTAAAATGCTTTTCTTTTGAGTACTTTATCAGAAATTATTTTTTTTCTTCAGCTGGACAAGAAAGATTTAATTCTTGAGATATATTTTTCAGTTTTTGTCTCATTTGCAAATTATGGTGCATTTGGCACAATGATGATACATTCAAGTTAATTTTTCATTTGCTCCTTGGTTTCAGTCTATAATAGGATTGAGTCATTGGACTAGCAAAAACCCCAGGGCTTTATCCAAGTCTGGTATTCATATTTGGGAGGGTGAGCTGAGGAGCACATGGAAGCATTTTGCACATGTGTTTTTCTCTTTTGCCTTTGTGGTAAGACATTTTCCTAGCTGTGCTTTGGATTTTTCCCATTCTCCTCTTGAAATTTCCACATGGAGTTTTGGCCACTGGGTGAACTGCTCTCAGATTCCCAGCTTACGCCCAGGGTCAGCTTCAGCTGTGACATCTTTGATATCTTTTTGTTTTTCTGAGCCGGCTTTACTGCTCCCCTCACGGGCTTCTTTGCCTTTATTCTTTCCCAATATTTCATGGTTGTAACATATGAGCCTTTCCTTTCAACAGCTCTCTGTCCTCAGGGAAGCGGTCCATCTTGTCTGTCGCATGGCTTTTGATTCTGACTCTGCTGCTACCCAGCTGTGACTGTTGCGCTTGAATCACAGGGCCCAGAGCCTAGGCTATTTTTCTGTAGTTTTGCCTGTTTCTCTGCCCTGACATTGTTTCAGAGGTAGTTTTTAACTCAGCAAACTTTGCCTCACTCTTCTGTTTCTTAGATGCTGGTTCCAGTCTGTCTCTTTAAAATAAAGCCAACTTCGTCAATTTCTTTTTTTCTTTCCTTCTCTTCTCTATTTGGCGATGTTGAGGTTGCCACGGCACTTGACAGCTGCCATTCAATATGTCATTACTCAGCCTGGGAAGTAACTTTAGAATGTTGTGTGCCTCTGATCACAGAACTCTGTGTCCCCGTGGTACCCACCTGAAGGTGGGAATGACCAGAGGAAGAGTCTGTGACATTTGTACAATGCCTTGCAGTTTACAAAGGACCCTTAACTGTGTGATGCTGCTTAGTGCTTACAAGAGGCCTACGAAGAAGCAAGACGTTATAATTCCTCTTTTAACATCAGATCTTGAAGATCATAGTGTTTTTGAAGTGCTACCTACCTAGAAAGTACTGGAGCCAGGGTTTGAACTTATGTTACTCTTTATAGTATAGAATTCTGTATTTCCGGTGTCATTTCAGTTCCCGGCTCGGATAAACGTTGTAGAATGCAGGCACAGTCAGACCCAGGAACTCAGACACTATTGGCGGGTCGCAGTTTTCTTCTCTTTTCACTCTACCTTCCTCTGAGCTGACTTGCTTTTATCCAGGCTCCTTTTCCCCGTGATTTCCAGCATCTCTGCACTGATACCTTCTGATTCAGAGGAAGGGACATTGTGCCTCTTCTGGCAGAACTTGCTCCTCATTGTCTCTAATTGGGTTGTGTGCTTGTCTCTGAGCCAGTCGTTGTGATCAGGCACTGGTGATACTCCGATAAGGAAGGCTGGCGGCTCTGACGTCTCCTGAAGTCAGAGATGCAAGTGGCCAGGCTTAAGCCACATGACAAGAGGATGGGGACAAGTGGTCCCCAGAAGTGTTGTCACCAGAACGAAAGGAGTGCCTGTCGGGTCGGCATAGGTGGGAGCTGGCCTCCATGCCGGCCGTTCTTCACTTCCCTCGCCTTTCTCACCACCCTTCTCCATGCCCCCGAGTCAGCGGGCAGTGGATTACACAGATGGCACGCCTGCCCTCAGGCTTCTAATGGTATCGGGAGAGCACTGGTGGTTTAGAATGAAGGAGAACGGGGAGAGAAAGGCACTAATTTCACCAGCTCCTCTCCCATAAGGCACCCTGAGGCTCCCAGTTCCTCATGGACAACCCTTTTCCCGCAGCTCCCCCTTCCCCCTTGTGCTGCTAATTGCTTTGTTTTTTTCTCCTTCAAACCTGGAGTGGTAACACCCCTGGGGATTGTGCAGTTTCTTTTAGTTTCGCTATACTCTGTGCACTTTTGCAAATGCTTTCTTTATTAAACTGAAGTTACCAAATATAAGTACATCATCCCTTTCCTGCTCAGACTTGGTTGATATATCTTCCAAAGGCAGGGCAACAAAAATCATGTGCATGTCGCTGGAAAGATGGTTTGGAGCATCTGGGGATGCTAGGCTGGGAGGAGGGATGACTTAGGATGGATGTGATAGGTCTGATTAAGGTTGATTCAAGGAGTGATCACAGGGAAGCGGGAACAGCACAGCTTTGTGCGGTTTTATTGAAACTAGCGGCTAGGTTTCTAACAAGCACTAGTGTTCTTAGAGAGTGAGCTGCCCACAGAGAAGGAGTTCCCTGGCACTGGAGATTTTTAGCTGGACATCGCTGGAGACATTGAGTTGTCAGGAGTTTTGTGAAGAGGATTCCTCTATGGATAGTTGAGTCTGAATGACCTGTACAGCCCCCTCTTGTAGTGGTGTTCATGCAGGAATATAGCTCACGTTTTCTGTCCTTTGGGGACTTCTCACTGCTTGGCAGAGCTGCACACGTGGGAGAGGTAACATCTCTGGAGACTCGGAAAATGGAAACCACGGCCCACACACCTACCCTCAGGGCAGCTGAGGAATTACCGCAGGAGAGCAGATACTGAAACAGGTGATGCAGTTCTGAGATAGGATAGCCTAGCCGGGACAGGTGGGTTATGTTGTATATGGGAAGAGGAGCAACACATAGATAGGTGCTGAAGAGCTGTTCATTGAGAGGAGCACATGATTTCAAAGGATTAAGATTTCTCTGTTTTTCTCAAACTGTTACACTTTGTGTAGCGATGTCCCCTCAAGCCTCATGTGGTCATAGGGCTTTTTCGGAGGTAGCTGAATCTAGAGTGTGTGGTTGATTCACAGTGCAATGCTGGGATGAAGGGGGCTGGGACTGAGGGTGGTGACTGCTGGGTCAGTGCGCTGATTGGATCAGCACCACCCTAATCCCAGTGGACTGGATACGATGTAAGGGACAGAAGGAGGCTTGTCTCTCTCTCTCTCTCCCTTGTTGCTTTTGCTGTGTTCTGCTGCCTTGAACAGTTGCCCCTCTGCCATGCCACCCTACCTGGTAGTCAGCCGATTGTGGACTGAAATCTCCATAAGCTGTGAGCTAAATAAACCTTTCCCTCTTTAACTTTGGGTGTGGGGTATTTTGTCTCACAAATGAGAAAAGTAACTAAGACACACGCAGTGGCTTTAGGACTGTCCATTAGGTAGTGAAGAATTTGCTGGCCTAATGTGAATTCAGGGCGGTTGGTAAATTTTTGTACAAAGGGCCACCTGGCATATACTTTAGGTTTTGCAAGCCATATTGTACCTATTGTGGCTACTTATAGAATATAGCATAGATGATATGTAAATACATGCACATAGATGTGGTCTAATATAACTTTATTTATAAACACAAGACATGGCAAGGCAATGGTGCAGAAAGCTTTGAGCCCTATTCTAGAAGACACGTAATAACTAGAGTAGCTTGATAGAGCCTAGTGATTAAGTGATTCGGTGTCAGTCCACAGTTTATTCAGCAGCTGAGTCCTTGTGCACGTGTGTGATGATCTGCAAAGAAGTGTACAGTCCAGAAGGAAGCTGCGGAATTACTTAGGTGACCTCCATTCATGTTCTGATTCATCCATGCTAGACTGAGCATGCACTACTGGACCTCTCTGAACCTCTGTTTTTCTCACCTTTGAAAGGATTATAGTTTAGATGCCCTTTATGTTTGCTATTTACTGGAAGAGTGAAATCTGTGAAACATCTACAGCCTGAAGTCTGACACGTGGCCCTTCGTGCTCACACCTCGTTCTCTCTCCTCCCTGCCGGTAGCCACATGGAAAGCACAAATTGCTTAGTTACATCCTCGTTGGAAGATCAGTGACATGTCCTTTAACCTAGGAAATATTTGAAGAAAGCCAATGTCATCTCTTTGAAGATTTTCAGGAGCACAGAGCAATAGGGATGAGGGGCTGGAGTCAGAAGGATGATGAGAGGACCTTGTTTCCCTGTCTTTTTTATTTTCCTCGGCACAGCCAGTCCTGTCCTCTGGGTAGACTCCCCTCCAGGGGCTGGGCAGCTTTGAGACAGATTACCAAGCAGGAATGTCCATGAAGGGGACTTTAAATGAGGCCCCTGAGATAATGCTTTTAGGAAAGTGGGGCATTTAGCCCAGAAACGTGATATTGTCTTCAGTGTCTGAAGGGCTGGCATATGAAGTGTGTACTGGGGGACTTCTGGGGGATAGAGGAGAGAGAACCGGTGGGATGGTGGTCGTAGGCCACCCCAAAACACACGGGCAGCTTGTGGGAGGGGTCAGTTCACTGTTGCCAGGGATATTCAAGCAGAAGATTTCTGGCAGTCCCTTGCGAGTTCGTGAAGTTCAGGAAAGACGGGCAGGGCAGGAAATGCTGCTGAGGGTCAGCTGCCCCCCAAAATCAACAGCGGTGCACTCCTGGGAGGAGGTCGTTTTCATGACAGGAAGGCGGTGAACATGCCCACTTCAGGCCAGAGTCCCAGCGGGTCACGTCGTGTTCTGCGAATGCGCACAGCTCCTTTACACACTTCAGCGCTTGCATTTTCCCCTCATAATGGCTTGAAGAGTTAAGTGCAGTTGCTGCACGATCTTTTCAGAGATGAATTAACTGAGGTCCAGTGGGGTTAAATGGTTAAATACAGTGCTCAGAGAGTAAACGATGCCGCTATCTGAACATGCACACTCAAATTCCGGAGCCCATGCTCTTCCAGCTCCATTAGAAATTAATTAATTAGGGAGAGAGGCCTCTCTGACACGACGTTGTGCTCTATAAGGTGCTCCTACTAGCTAAAATGTTGACCTAAGTCTAGATTTAATAAGAAAACTGTGCTCCTGGAGCTAAAAGTTAAAAAATTTAATGAAGACAAGTGGCTCCTTTGAGCAAAATTACATAGTGATATGTTAGATTCTGACATTCAGTTTGTGGTAGCCCTTTCAGTGCAGGAAGCTCTTGCTTTAGCTCTGGTTGAGACAGCCACTTTCTTATGTTGTACCCTTGAATGAAGATGTCTGTAGGGTATCTACCTGGGAACCTGCTTTCTGAGGTTGCTGGGCAAGGAGGTGACCCTGGCGTAGTGGTGTAGAGGGACAAAGGGAATGTGTCGGCAAGTTCAGAAGGAGCCCCAAGAAGTATGTGCATTGGGTTAAAAGATTATTTTGACAGCTGGCTTTAGGAAAAGAGCTTGCTCAGGCCTCTAGGGTGGAAGGCAGGCCTGGGAGGGATGGTCTGGAATCCAGTGATTTGGATTAGGAGGTCAGACTCTTCGGCCTGGTGATCAGAGGATGTGGAGACCTCAGGAGATGTTCAGTTGCTCACCCAGTCTCTTCAGTCGCCACCCAGGACAAAGGCAGAGTGTGTCCCTTACTGTGTTGACTTCTCAGACACACTAGGGGCTGCCCGTTAGGGCCTTTTCCACTTATAATTCCTCTAGAGATGTTAATTTTAACCTGATTTTCCTTGGCTGTGAATGCTGGCAAGCTGAGGAGGGAGAGATTCTCTACGGATCTAGAAACATTTTAGTTATGTGATTCAAGAGAAAAAAAAAGAAATGAAATCACAGAGAACACAGTTGGAGTTTCTATCTCAGAAAGTGCTATCCCCGCCAGCGGCTGCTGGCCCAGGTCGGCCGTGTTAGACAGGGGAGAAGCATTTAAACCCTCTGATCTAATTCACCTTCGTGCTGTGAATCTGATTCCTCAGTATTTCTTCTCAACTCTGGGGACCCATAAAGAAATATTGTCTTCTATTTTTAAATGCAATAATTCATCCAAGGGGAAGTATCATAACATGGTCCTAGAGAAAAAGTCAACCTCGTTTTTGCAGAATATTTTGTTTTTCATATGAATTCTATGCTTCTGTGTGTTTGCTCCCCATTCTGTCCAGCTTTGGCCTACTCTGGACCTTCTCACATTTTGAGGTTTGCAACCTGTGCTATTTATTGTCATTGCTGATATTTCCTGCCTTTTTTTTTTTTTATTCACAAAACATAGCATGAACCATTTTCAAGGGTACAATTCAGTATCATTTAGAATATTCACAGTGCTGCATAACCAGTATCTACCAAGCTCCAGGACATTTTCATCATCCTGAAGTAAACCCTGCGCCCACAGCCAGTTACTCTCTACTCTCCCTCTCTCAGCCCCAGGCACCATTTATCTCACTTCTGATCGGTGGCTTTTCCTTTCCTAGTATTTGCTGTAAATGGATGGACAGGAGCTGTGCCCTTTTGTGGGCGGGTCATTCACAGTCATGTTGTGGAATGTATCAGTACTTCCTTCTTTTTATGGTGGAATAGTATTCCATTTAATTATATGTATATGCCACAATTTGTTCATCCATTCATCTGTTGATGGATATTTAGTTTGTTTCTACCTTTGGGCTTTTGCAAATATTGCTGCTGTGAGCATTTATGCACAGATATTCATTTGAGTGGTAGTATATGCCTATGAGTAAGATACTTGATTATATATTAATTCTATGTTTAACCTCCTGGGAAACTGTTAAGCTGGTTTCCCACAGCAGCTGCACCACGTTACATTCCCACCACCAATGCGCGTATGTTCCAGTTTCTCTTATCTTTGCCAACACTTGTTATTTCCAGGTAAATCCTTTGGCCAAAATTGATTAGAATCCCCAAACTGATCTTATTCCCCTTTTTTATATCCTTGGCCACTGACATTCATGCTTGTCTTAACCCTGCTACCAAGGTACATCTCTGGGCTTTTGTGTGAAAAGGTCCTTTACTGACCCTTTGCCTATTCTTAGCAGACAATATGTTTTTCCCTCCTCATTTATGAAAAGAGGATATGAAAACCAGAAATAAAGCAGGGCAGCGTTTTGGTTTCATGAACATTCACTATAAGAGTCTGGGTTCTTCCTTCTGAGATAGGTGAGGTTGTTCACTACTCTGGGTCCTGTGTGGAACTGGGTGCATTACCCACCTCCTCTTGGCCAGGCATTTCCTGAAGCCCACACCACCTGTTCTAACCACTTGTGTTGGGGGAAGCATGAAGTTGTATTTTGTGCCACATTCAAAGGGTAGTCTCCGTCCTCATCTCCTTCAGACAGTTTCTGTTTCTGCAGAGCATGCATTTGGCTTTCGACTGTAGGGCCTGCCTCTCCAGGAAACTACACTCAGGTGGTTCATTTGGCTGGGAGAGCAGGAATGCCAGACTTCAGGGTGGCGTAGCCACGCAGATGGCCAAGGTTGGCAGGGGTTAGTTGTTCCCTTCTGCCATCCGGGTGATCTTTCTAATCAGTTGTGTTTTCTCTTTCCTCATAAGCTGCTTCTCTTGCCAATGGGCCAAGGCCAAGGTTAACAGTTTGTACGGACAGTTTGACATTTTACTCAATATCTTTTATAAAATTAAACATTAGGGAGTTAAGACGAAATTATGTACAACTTGGAAATAGGATGACAAGAGGGGTAACGTATCTTTTAGGGTGTAGGTTATGGCAGAGCCCATGCTTAGCATGTACAGGATTCTGGGTTCTACTCCTAGCACCTCCCCAAATCATATGGCACCGTGGTGTAGCAGGCCTCTGCAAGAAGTGCCTAATTACCCAGGCAGGAAAATATGATTTCTTCAATCCCCTCATTACTCATTAAAGTTCCAGACTTAGTGAAGTTAACATGTAGATTTTCCAAATAATTTATATTTAGTATAGAGAAAAGAGAATGCAAAGGCTTACTGTTCTTTACTCATTACTGGGTTTTGTGTATAACCCAGTAAGCTCGTGTTAACATTCTTCCAAATGCTTAAGAAGGATCTGGATCTCCAAAATACTCTTTGAATGAGCCGCATCACCTTTGGTTCCTCCATTAATGAATGAACTAAGTAACATGCTTTACACATAAGTATTTTATATGTGTGTGCATGATGTTTTAACTTCTAGAGAATTTGACAGACGTTTGGGACGACTCTAGAAACACTGGAAGACGGGATTAGATCAAAGCTAGCAGTAGTGCAGGAACTGTGTCCTATAGGGACTGATGCTGTCCGCTTTCCTGGACAAGACAGTCATGGATCCATTTGCTGGTCTTGGCTGAGCGTTGCTGGCTCCCTTGGGGCACTGGGCTCCTAACTTTATGTCTGTGATTTCAGGGTGTTTTGAGGCCTTGCCTTCGCATTCCATGTCACGTCTGCCCAATCTTCAGTAGCTCCGGGGCTCCTGCTTTGGGTGTCTCTGTGCTGCCCCACCTGATCTGTGCTGCCTGCCTACACACCAAGCAGCCAGCCGGCTAGTCCTTTCACCCCAACTCCTCTTAAATCTCCTTCTCTAGAGCGTTAGAGTTCTGTTCTCATGTGTCTTAGGAGTTGAGTTTTCAGGCTATTCCTTTCTCTTTGTTGAAATATCTTTCTTCTGTGGACTGTCTGTGAGGCACCAGTCTGATCTGGCTGGAGAAGAATTCTGGGGCACAATTTTTCATAAGAGAAACTTGCCTGTTCTAATATAGAGATTTCATGTTGATTTGGGTCTTCTCATCTGTGTGCCCAGTTGTATCCTGGCTTTACTTCATCTACTTCCTGTCACAGCTGCTCAGGCGCACTGCCCAGACTGCTTGACCTCTTGGTCCCTCATTAGCAACTTGCGCTGTTCTTTCTCCCATGTGTAGCTCTTCCTCTAGTTCAACCTAGAATTTTCTAGAGGGTGGATACTTTCTCCTCATTCACTTGTCTGAAAGCCTTCTTCTTCTTTCCTTTTGTTCAGGGGTTGATTGTACCTCACCTTCTCCATGCTTCTTAGGTGTAAAGGCCTCTTGATACCCAGACTGGTCCTCTCCTGACTTAGGCTGAGGAGAGATTATTTTCATTTGTAGGGCTTCTTTCTCATCTTTCTGTCCCTCTGTATTCTAATAATGGCTTCTCTGAGCTGTCATTTCTCCCAGCATCTGAGATCCTGTACTGAATCGGGGCTGCCAAGCCTGGCTGCACATGTAGAGGTTGTGTCTGCCCTAAGGTAAGCTCACCTTCCCTGCAGCCACACACCAGTGTTGGCATCATTCTGGGAGGGTACTGTCCACTTGCCTCTCGAGTCAAAGATCAGTCAGGCCTACTCTGGTCTGACCTTCCTAGAAGCTGAAGGAAGCTCTAAGTCAAAGGACTCCTCAGGCCGGAGTCTTTGTGATGACCTTCTCAGAGGGAACAGAGCACTGTCTTTATGCCACAGCACTTTCCACATACGCCCCATGGGCTGTGATCACTCTGAACTCTATGGATCCCCCACAGTGCCTAAAATAGTTGGTAAGAGGTGTTGCTCAATGTGTGTTTGATGAATACAGAGGGAATCTCATTAGTGGGATTTATCTTTGGCTCTTGGGTCTCACTCTGGTTCAGCTCCTGATTTGTTCACATATCACTCTCTGTAGCCCTGGCTTTGCAGTCTTCACTATTTACAGTGTCATTCAAATATAAATTGAAGAAATTTTATATAAAATACATAGGCTGGCACAATGGAGGCCCATTAAAACCTGGTATCTTCCTATTTTAAAAATTCTGCAAAACACAAGTTCCATCTATATTGGAACACCCTGGGTAGATGTGGCAGGTGGATTGGGCATGCATCGGTCCCCCATGCTCACAGCCCAGCCAGGGTTTGTGGTTGTGCCAATGCAAGATGTCAGTGCTGGAGTTTTGAAGTTGGACTCTCAACCAAAGATGAATTAATGTTATGAAGCTATTAAGTAGAAAAGAGTAGAATATTCTTCACTTTCCTTGCATAGACTGGCTGCACACTGAGAGCCAGAACTTCTTTTGAGGATTTAGATTAATGGAAGATTATTTTATTTTTTAGGACACCTTTTTTCAAGTTTATCTAAGTTTATCGGTACAGTTTAGTTTTACATAATGATCACATTCATCATAGGGGACTTGTGCCTATACCTGATAGATCTTGCTTCCTCTTTCCAGTTTGTCTGTCTTACCTTTCCACTCGGGATACTCTTCTCAAGCTGTTGTTGACAGGATCTAGGTTTTCCTAAATGAGATGACTGGAAACACAAATGAATTCATCCTCAAGTGAGGAGAGAGAAGTGCCCTGGAATGCATTTTTGTGTTCAGTCCTCCAGCCTGGACAGAAAGGGCAGCAGCTGGCTGGAGCTTGGCCACACCTGGTCAGCACGCGCTCAGCACCCTTCCTTAAATGGATGCCATGCTCCTGTTTTAATGGAGAAGAAACCAAGTAAACATTGTGATGATGGATTATTTTTAAAGAAGAATTTGGTCTTGGGATTGTGCACAATGTGTCTGTAAGAGAATCTTGTGGGTTTTTCAGAAGTGAAATCAGTATTTTAAACCCTTTGGAGATCAAAATGACATGTACAAAAGAAGAGGGGGATGGTTTAGGGTTTTTCTGGCCATTCTGGGATGCAGGGAGCTGGGACACAAGAAGATAGTAAAGCGGGTGTGATGGTGCACTTCTGTAATCCTAGAGCTCCGAGAGGCTGAAGCAGGAGGATTGTAAGTTCCAGCCTAGTCTGGACAACTTAATGACTTAGTGAGACTGTCTCAAAATTAAAAAAAAAAGGGCATCCTGTATACACATTAACAGATGATTGGATAAAGAAAATATTATATCTATACAGAATGGAATACTACTTGGCTATAAAGAAGAACAAATTGAGACATTTGTAGGAAGATGGATGCACCTGTGGAAAATACAGTGTTGTGAAATAAATCAGACACTCAAGCTTAAATTCTGGAGAATGTCTCTCATTCAAACAGTGCAAGTACAAACAGTCAAGCAGTCTACTAAAGAATGGATAGGCGGGCCCAAGGCAGTGGGTCTCTTGTCCACGGGAAGGGGTCCAGGAGACCAGGGCCCAGCGGTGGGGGCGGAGGAGGAAAGCAAGTAGTAAAGACCCGCCGTGCTCAGGAACTTGGCAGTCTCAGTGAACGTGAACTACGTGCAGACACGGGCTACTGCTAACACTAGAAACAAGAATGAGTACGGAGAAGGGCCGTGTAGAGGAGGGAGGCCGGGCAGGAAGGGGGTCTAAGAAGAAACAAGCCGTGTTCTGTACCTGTGCTCACCCCAGAGGTGACTGCAAACTGCGTGTGCTGCGAACATGTGCTAATGCACAAACGGAAAATGGAGGGCTGGGAATGAGCTCAGGGGGAGGCCTTGGGTCCAGTCCCCAACACCACAAGAAAGAGAGAGGGAGAAAGAGTAAATATGGGGGAATTGGATAAACGTCTCAGTGTACAAGAGCTTTCACTGACACATTTGGTAAAGAGAAAGAGATGTCACTGATAGAAAAGAATAAGATTTTAGATTTCAAAGAGCATTAAAGAGACTTCAGAGGTCATTTTGTCTTTATTGCACAAAAGAAGACTAGTGTTCAGAGATGTTGAGTGACTTGGCCAAGGTCACTCAGCGACTTAATGGCCCATGATGGGAATGAATTTAATTTCCTCTTCAATAAACAGATATTCCTGTCACGTTATGACTCCCTTGCCCCTCATTAACTTAATGTGGATCAATTTAAACGTTTAGGAGAACCTAAAATGCTCCAACTGAAGAGACAGAGAGCTGCAGAGGAGTTTATAACCTCATGACCTTGCTTTGTAATTGTGGAGTTTGCAGCTCATTTTATTTAAGATATGCTAGTCTCTAATTGACAGTTTAATAGCAGACTCGCATTTAAAAATTTTTGTGTCATTTCATTGGAAAGGATTGAAAGCTCCCAAGGACATTGTAGGTGTTCCTAATACATTTTTGCTGTAATTAGAATTTTGGGACTCTATTCTTCAGTCAAACTCATATCAAGTGAGGGCACCTTAAATTTCATTCAGTAGTTGAGATTTTGGACAATTATTTTATTATCTTGGCACATGTCTCTGCAAACAAGTATCAAATTGGTAAGCATTATTATATTTAATTTTTTTCTGAAACTTTTAAAAATATATTTTGTTTCTTTTAAGAAGCTTCTTGCATGTCTTTGAAGATTTACTTTTGTTCTAGTACTGGGGATTATACCCAGGACTTTGTGCCTTGGAGGCAGGGGCTGGGATTACGGGCATGCCCCATCATGCTCAGCTTGATTTATCTTTTTTGCTTTTTTTGGGAGCATTTGCTGTCTAAATATTTTTTGCTTATCCTTTTGGCTGACTTGAAAGATTATTTTCTCCTCATTGCCCTAATCCATTTCCAACTTTAGTGTTTGATTTTGAACAGGCAAGAATTTAGCTTTCTGTATGACTTTAGCACTTCTTATAGACATATTTTTTATTATAGTAAAATGCACATAAAATAGATTTACCATTTTAATAATTTTAAAGCTCACAGTTCAGTGGCAGTAAACATATTCACAATGTTACACAACTGTCATTAATCATCTCCAGAACTTTTTCATCATCCCAAACAGAAACTCTGTACCAGTTAAACAACAATTCCCCATTCTCTTTCCCTCAGCCATTAGAAACCTCTCTTTCACTTCCTTGTCTCTGTCTTGGGTACTTCATGTGAGTGGAGTCATACAGTATGTGTCCTTTTGTGTTTGGATTCTTTCACCAAGCCCTATGGTAGCGTCTTTCAAAATTTCATTCATTTTCAAGGCTGAATAGAACTCAGCACATGTGTGTGTCACATTTTGTTTTTCCTTGCATCAGTTGATGGATGTTTGATTTGTTGCTACCTCTTAGTTGTTGTGAATAGTACTTCTATGAACACTGGAGGGGTCCATGGGGACTTGGCTGCTGTTCAGGCTGGTGGCAGGCCTTGGCATTATCCACAGTATTCTGGTTTTTGGCATACATAATTCAAGAGTTACGGGGTCAGGGAAGCTTCCATCCAGATTTCAAAGGAAGGCCTGGGAGACCGGGTAAGGAGCCTGGAGAGGCAGTGTATGAAACTGTGAGAATAAAGTTGGAGGGGCAGTGGAGGATCCAGGAAGCTGGAGATGCCAGAAATGCATAATGTCTGCTGAGCAGAGCTACAGGCTGTGATCAGAACCAGCCCCAAAGAGAGGCCATGTAGGTTGGAATCAGAAAACCACAATGGTGGGGCTACCCAAGTCCTCTGTAACTCACATCTCAGCACCACGTACCTCAGATGCCAGATATGGATCTACAGGACCGTTTGGGGGTTGAGATACTGGTATTCAAACTAAGGACCTTGTGCTTGCCAGGCAGGCACTATGCCACTGAGCTATATCCCCACCCGCTACTACAGGATTTAATGTTTGCTCTACTCTATTTTACTTTTATTTTGGTCCAATTCTTCTTTATGCCCTTCTTTTTTGGAATGAGAATGTTACTCTTTGCCATTGTATCTTGGAATTATGTAATGTGTGTGTGATTTTTTTTTAAAGAGGTTCACAACTAAGAGTTTGCTTTGAGTCTCACAAGAAACTTTGACTTTGGTGTTTGAAAAATGCTAGAAGCATGGAAAAATACTGAGACTGCTGAAATTTTCTGAAAGGAATTATTATAATATTATTGTAATATGCAAGATAATTGTATCATGTCAGGTGGAATCATTAAATTATCATTGTGTTCATTTGGAGAGTAAGTATGGTTTAAGTAGTTGTGTTTAAGTGTCAAGTCAACAAGGAGTAGGATGTAATGGTTAAGCTTGATTATATCAAACAACTGCTGGAGCACCTTCTGTGTGTGTGTGTGTGTGTGTGTGTGTGTGTGTGTGTGTGTTATGAAGGTGTGACCTTAGGTACATATTCCCTGGCTTTGTCCTGTCAGGTCTATGCTCCTGCTCTATATCCTGGCCTGCATGATCTAAGCAGCTAGGCTCTGCCATGCCCTTGTGCCGTGATTCTGCTGGGAGGCAGCCACCTTTGGACTGGCTCCCCTGAAACTGTGAGCTCAGTTCAACCTCTCCTCTCCTCTGCTTGAAGTTTTGGGTGTTGAGTGTTGTGTCTCAAGGAGGGGAAAGCTGGTTGATACAACTAGTGAAGTTAGGCATCTTTTCTTGTGCTCATTGGCCATTCGTATAAGATCTGGGAAGAAATGTCTATTCGTGTCTTTTGCTCACTTTGAACTGGGTGGTTACTTCTAGTTGCTATTGCTGTTGAACTGTAGGAGCTCTTCATGCCCTCTATATTAATCTCTTTTCAGATATAGAATTTTCTTCCTTTCTGTGGAATAGTTTGTTTTCATTCTTTTGATAGTGCCCTTTGATACATGGATGCTTTTAATTTTGATGAAGCCTCAATTTATTTTTCTCTTGTTGCTTGTGCAAGACTTAATGCATTTTGGGGCTGGGGATATAGCTCAGTGGAATAAGCGCTTGCCTAGCAAGCGCAGGGTCCTGAGTTCGATCCCCAATACCGCAAAAAAAAAAAAAAAAAAAAAGACTTAATGCATTTTGAATGTCCAATAGGATGGTGACTCTTGAAGAACTGTAAGGTGTGGGGGTCAGTGACAGAGGTGATTCTATCGCCACTGTTATCCCCAGCCATGGATATGCTGTGTTTTGTTCATTATGGGGAGGCTCTCTTACCTTCCACCTCTAAGAAAGCTGCTTAAAACCTAACAGAAAACAGACGACATTCTCAGGTCAAGACTCAATGACACCACAGTGCTGACCTGGCTCCCAAACCTCAATACGGACACGAATCGAGCAGGAAATATCCAAAGGTAGAGTTGCTGGGGCTTAAGAGTTGAGGGGGATACAGCAGCACTGTGGCTCCCCGGCCCATCTTGGGCTCAGATTCCCTCCATTTAAGTACTGGCTTTGCTGTTTACTAGCTGCATGATTGCAGTCAGGGAAATTACTAACCTCTGCCTCAGTGTTCTCACAGACAAAGTGGAGAGAGGGTTGTTAAAGCATCTTGTGAGTTAATACACATAAAGTGCTTGAAATAGTGCTTGGCATATTGTAAGCATTCAGCAAATGTTCTCTAGAGGATTAATGGATTCAAATATGCAAAGCACTTAGAATAGTACCTGCTGCAGCCAGTATTATTCCCAGCTCATGACATTCAAATGCAAAGTTCTGAAAGAACTTGAGAGAAACAGAGTGCAGACGAAACAACATATTTCTGTGGGCCCGATTCAGTTCCAGGACTGCCAGCTTGTGACGCCTGAGCTGAAATTACAGAACTTTGTCAAGCCTCCTGGTCAGAATCGCCTTGGATTATACTTTCTTTAGTTTTTTGGGACCTTGGCCCTTCAACTCTGCTCCTGCTCTCTCTCATATTTTCACCTGAAAACTCTTGACAACCAAGATTCTGGGAAGCTATTCAGCTTTTTCTACTCACTGCGTTCACAAATTATCATTTCTTTACCTGTGCTGTATATTGAAGGAATTATTTATAAGTTTAATCACTTAATGAAAGAACACATTGCTTGTCACTGACAAATTGACCTGAAGATGTTTTTAGGATGTTTTTGTAATTTATTCACTCACTCAAAGCACATATATTAGGATAGGCACTAGATAGAAAGATGAAGAGATGATTCCTACTAGGAACAAAGAATCTATTGCTAAGTAGGGAACTTCTCAATGTGAATGTGAGGGAACATTTGGGGATGGAAAAGTTAATAGCTGATAGTTATTAAATGCTGCTGGCTACAAATGAAGGTAACACAATCAAACTGGTAGCACAAGATGTGGAAGTGAATAAATTTGGAATCATGGGGACCCTGTCCCTTCGGATTTCTCAGCCTTGCTGCTTTCCCTCTGTGCCCTTCTGAAGCACTTGCTCCCCAGGTGGTGGCGAGAAAAGCTCCGAGAGCTACTGGTGCTCATGGGCCTTGAAGGCCCTAAGCCCTGAGTTTTTCACTGTGTGTTCACTCACATAGAGGGACCCGGTGGGCCCTGTTTTGGACGCTAGCCTGCTTCTTGCACCAGTCCTTGTATTGGATACATGGCTGGTCAGTCCTGGGTCACATGTCCATTTTCATGGTCCCACGTAAGGAAGGGACTTATCCACACAAATTTACAGATAACTGCCTTGAGCACTTTCCATTAATGGCTAGGAAGATACATTTAAAAACTTGAAATGGAGTGTTTTTCCAAAATCAGCATGTTAACTTAAAAGTAGTTTAGAAGACCTTAAATTTACCCAGGGGTCTTCAGGTTTATAGGACCTTGTGTTAGTTAGCTTCCCATATGTAAGAAATACTTGAGACAATCAATTTTTTAAAAGGCTTATTTTGTTTCACATTTTGGGAGGTCCCGGCATATGATCAGCTGGTTTGGTTTATTTTGGGTATATATCTGGAAGCAGATCAAGGCTGCAGTGTGTGGTGGAGAAAACCACTTACTTCACTGCAGGGGAGCAAAGACCAAGAGAGAGAGAGAGGAGAGAGAGGGAGAGGGAGAGAGGGAGAAAGGGAGAGAGGGAGAGAGGGAGAGAGGGAGAGAGGGAGAGAGGGAGAGAGAGGGAGAGAGAGAAAGGCCAGCATCCCCAGATCCCCTGCAAGGGCAGATCCCCCTCTATTAAAGACTCCACGACCTGCCAATATTGCCATTCAAGGAATGAGGCCTTTAATGTGTGGGCCTTTGGCAGATGTTGAAGGTCCAGACTTGGGCAGACTGGTCTTCCATATGATTAATGCTGCTCATGACGCTTTATTTTAGGTGCTGCCATGGTGACATCCACATGAAGGTCCACTGTAGGCTGCAGCAGCACAGCCTGTGGGAGGAGGTCAGCCCCTCACCCCTTTCGCATGCCGTTGCACTCACCCGCTCGCTGGCACAGGCCCACTGTGAAATACTGTGACCGTGTGCTGGGCACAGAGTGAGAGAACATTGGGTTATGTCAGATCTGTCTTTTTACTGTTCATTGTGACACAAAACGTGTGATGCTCATGTTCTCATAAAGCAAATATGACTATGATTTGTTTCACATTTTATGTGGCTTTTTCATGTATAATCATATTTTACAATTATGTTTGTGACAGAAAAATGAAAATGGTTTTAGAGTTTTTATCCTGACAATAAAAAATGATAAATGCTCATTGTAACTTCCGGGAAGATGGCGACCAGGTAGGCAGCAGAGAGAGAACCTCCCAGAGGATTACCACCCAAACAATGAAATATAGCAATATGAAGACAGAAATGAGGACTTCCGGGAAGAAGACGACCAGCCGAGAGAGCGAGTGCGGAGGGAAGAAAGGCTTCAGCTCCTGAACCCGACAGAGAACACGCTACTGGGACAAACTGGGCCAAACTGGACAGCGCTCCGGGATCCCACTCAGAACCCCACCCCCGCAGCCAACGCTG
>PVLD010014262.1:0-53014 GCA_004027595.1 Dinomys branickii
TCTCCTCCCTCATCTCCGTTGCCCTACCACTCAATCAGTCATCTTCCCTGTGATAATAACTGTACTCCTGGGTTTATCTATATCCTTGGACTCTCACCTTGGGAGGAGATATAGCTGCCTCAGACTATACTATAACATACAGGGGTGTATACAAACTGCCATGGTTGGAGGTGGGAAAGCACATATGCTCACAGCGGACGCCCGGCTCCACCCTGTCGTCGTGCTATGAGTGGGGGCGGGTCCAGTCCATGAGGTGCCCTGAGTGGGGCCCTCAGCGGAGCAGCCGCGGGGCCCTCAGCGGAGCAGCCGCGGGGCCCACAGCGGTGCAGCTGCGGGGCAGTGACCTCTAGTTTTAGGGGAAGACGGTGAGTTTCTCCCATGTCTTCCCAGTTCTGTGCTCTACTATAGGCCTCGGGTGGGGCTCAGGTTGCTGTGAGTGCTTCAGCGTATCTACTCTTCAGAAAGATGCACAATGTGAACATATAAAGGCTACGGAAACAGTGTTTGAAGAGGGGACCAGTAGCAAATAAGCTAAATAGCTCTCAGTAGGAGAACAGCCAATTATACAAGCACTTGACGGTTGTAATACAACAGGTAAGAAAATGATGTGGATCTAGCCACTTACGTGAATTTACAAAATATGTTGTTTGTAGGGAAAATAAGCACATGCCAGAGTCTGCCAAGAACTGTACACACACTTCAGTGTTCTCGCTACTAGTGAGCGTCTGGAAGCTAACGGCTATTACTTTAAGAGCCTCTCGTAACTGTAGAGGCCAAAGATAACATATTAATCTCATGATATCTCAATAAATTTAGTATTACAATATTTATACACACTTTTCTTTTCCTGGTGTATACATTTTTGGGGCAGATTCTCTGTATAATATAGACTCCCTTTGAAGTCTTGTGTGTTTTCGCATGTACATATACATACACAGAGATGCATTTAGAAACTGACCCGGTAAACTTATAGCTCAGGAAGTGCATGGAGCTGATATTGAAGCAGGTCTTCCTATGATTTTGGTCCTATCTTTTTGTGTTGGTTGGGTTCATGTGTTTATTGTATACTTGAAAGAACAACCTCAGTTTTGCTTTATTTTTACAAGGGAGGAGAAAAATCTCCACTTATACATACAACTAATATTTATAAGACACATACTTTAGAAAATGATTATTTTAGTCACAATGGCATACCCTTAAATCGTTTAAGTGATAAATTCTGATTCTTAATTAAGAGCCTGTTCAAATATCATTAATTATTTGACAGGGACTAGAAAAGTAAATAAATTTACAGCTCCTCTGAGGAGTTATTCTGAGGGAATCAATAAGAAACTTAAATCTCTGGAGTAGGGTGGAAGCATAAGTCAGTGGAAAATATTGCAATTGGTTTTTTAAATGACTCATATTTTTAGGAAAACCCTATATATCTTATGGAGATGGATTAGAATAGCTTTTCTCTCAGGCATCATGATGTGATTAACAGACACACAAATGCTGAACTATGCACCGCGTGCCTTTCCCTGCTCTCTCACATAGACATCTGTTCACTGAGCATCACAGCAAGCAACCTTCAAAAAATACTGACGTGGCAATTACCACTCTGATTCAATTAGACAATAAATTTTGTGAGAGCAGACTCACCTTGTTCAACATCGTTTTGCTAAAGCCTAGGACAGTCATTGGTGTACAGAGGGTGTTCAGAGTGTTTGCAAAATGAGCAGCTTTATCTCCGTCCCTAATTGGACTTTTGTTGACTTAGGCACCAAACTGTTTTCAAGTGCTCAGTATGGACTTGGTGCTGCACTGTGTGCTGAGGTTTCAAGGTGCATAAAGCACAGTCCCTGCAGAGAAGGAGATAAATGTTTGAAGAATAACTATAATATGTTGGGATGTGTGACTTTGGGCAAGTCAGCTTGCCTCTTTTGGAGTTATTTTCTTTTGTATAAAATAAAAATATCAAACAAAATGATCTGTATAACTCTTTTGTCATAAAATATGTATAATGTTCATGACATATGCATGTAAATATTTCTTATTTAACGTTCACTTGAAATATAATCTTCACTGAAGGAAATGAGTTCCAGGAACGGATAACAGGTTGGCTGATGATTTGTGATCAGCACGCAGCCCATGCCCTAAAAGTATGTCACCAGCCAAGTTGTTTCAGTAAAATATCTAGTGTAGTCCACTCTTGCTGTAAGTCAAATGGAAATACCTTCTATAAATACACTACTGCAAAATCCAAATATGTATGAGAAAGGAAAGTGAAGTTTCTGGGCCAGTGTTTAAGTTGTAAGTTTTATTTCTCTTAAGAATGAAGGGTTGAGTGATTTTATTTGACTCTCCTAGAATACACAGGAATCTTCTGTTTTCCACTCTGAGTTCTCAAGGACTAATTCCAAAGAAGCAGTGGAAGAGAAAATTACACCATCGCACATTCCACAGTAACAATCTCAGAATGATGATACTACCACCACCGCCAGTGTGACTTTGAAAACAGTAAGCAAGTTTTTGATGGTGCTCTTCCGATTGTCCTTCTTTCAAAGAAGTAATTTTGTTATTATTTCTACACTGTCAAATCACATAGTCATTACAGTGTATACTGTGATTTTCCTATTTATTTCTTAGTGATAATTCTATAAGCAAGTATGTATTTAATATCTACAGTTCTTATATAGATGTTTTTCTAAGCATGTAGATTATATAAAATTCTCTAAGGGTGGGTCATGGAAGTGTCATTGTATGAATTCTTGCATGTTGACAATAGCTTATGCCCTTTGTACTTGAAAGTCAGTTTTGTTAGCTAGGCTCACATTAACTCTCTTTTTTCTTCTGAGGTAAAGCATGCTGTTGGAATTTTGTCATCTTATTGTCCCCTTCTGAATTACTGTTTATTTTCAGCTAGCTATCCAAATATATTTTTATATTACATTTTATATTACATAATGTTATCTTTGTCTTTGTTACTCAGTTATACAAATGATGGCTCATTCAATGAATCAATTTTCTCCCCCTCATCTCCGTTTTTCTACCACCCTATCAGTTGTCTTCCCATTGGTAATAACTGTACTTTTTGGTTTATGTACTCCCTCATGCTCTCCCATTGGGAAGAGACTTGTCTGCTTTGAATTATGCTGTGTAAAACATGGGTGTTCACAGATTGCTATAGCAGGAGTTGGAGAAGCACCCATCTTCAAAGACTGTAACTGGCAATCCCTCTCAGCCATCCGGTGTCCAGTCAAGTAGGTGGGGTTACACAGCAAACCACCAGGTTCTGCCTCCATATAGCGTGTCTGTGTCCAGAGGCTCAGGCCAGTCTTCAGGGCTGTTTTTGCAGAGGACCGGCATACTGCCTGGCTCCTCCCCGGGGGACGCCTCTTCCGAGGGCCAGGCACACTGCCTGGCTCCAGCCCCGGGGACCACTTCTCCCGAGGGCCGGTGTACCACCGGCTCCGCCCTGGAGTGGCTGCTGCTTTCGGGGGCGGGGGCGAGAGGACTGGGAAGCCTCTCCCCCCACAGGCTGCTGAGCTCCCTGCCGAAATCCCTGGTGTCCCCTCTGCAGGGGTCCTCGACTCTTTGGAGACTATTCCCACCCGGTTAGAGAAGCGGGTCTTCACCTTAATTCCATGTCTTCACCTCCTCCCACCTCTCGATCTCTAGTGTTGCCATTTCCCACCCCTTGGGGCTGGGCATTGAGTGCACTTACGCTGCTGGGCACAAGTGGCGTGAGGGCTCCCCGACCTGTGCTCACCGTGGTAGTCCGGGGTGTGTACTAAGTTCAGTTATTAGTTCAAGGAGAGAATTGGAGGATTTTTCAGGTCTGCTGTGTAGAGTATGTTGTCTCTCAGGCTCCAGGACTGCTGCTTTTTGTGTAGTTTGACGCTGTGGGTTCTTACAAGGTTCATACGTGCAAGCAGTGTGAGACCCTCTTGGTGCTCATATTAGTAGTGCAGGGTGAGTCCTGAAGCCCACTGACTCAGCCCGTTGCTGTTAGAAACACATGGTGAGTGGCTCCCGAGTCTCACGTTGCTTAGAGAGGGGGTTCAGGGTGGGAGCTGAAGCCCAGTAACTCAGCTCATGCTTCCTGCTTGGTACTGGAGTGAGGAGGGCGTGTGGCCATGTGTCCCACCTCCGTCTGCAGCTCTCTCTCACTGTTGAGCTCCAGCTCCCATGTGTTTTATGGCTGGATCCCTGGGAATTACTGTGACCCTGGGGTCACTTCCACTGCTCCCTGCTACTCTCTGCTGGTATTTGCTCACACACTGGAGAAGTGGGAGGCCCTATCCTCCGGGCAGGCGTAGAGCTGGGTGTGGTGGGCTGCTCACTGGTTGCCTTGTCTCCACCCTGCCTCAGGGCACTGATTAGAAAGGTTTCTGCAGAGTAGAGATTTTGCTTCTGTGGCTGTCGTATCTTCACGTCCTCACCCTGGATTCGACCACACCTTCCGACCTCCGCTGCTTCCCTTCCAAGCTGTGCTTTCTCCTCTCCAGTTAAGGACCAGCTCTCAGGACTCCGCGCTCCCCTGGCCGAGTCGGTCGGTCTCCACAGGCGGGGGCTTCCGAGGCTGAAGTTGTGAGTGCCGTAATGAGGGAGTGGGCGGGGTGTGTACGGAGCGGTGGCTCCTTTTCGCCTCCTCTTCCTTTAACTGTGCCATGACGGCCCTCCGAGCTTTTTTCCAGGAGAGGTCTCGTTTGTCATTTCTGAGGGCTTCAATTCCCGTTTCAGATCTTTCCTGGGTCCACGGCATCATGCCGCCCATTTCTCTCCTTCTTGTCTTGCTCATGTTGCTCTATTCCAGTTTCTGGGTGGCGATCCTCTGGGAGGATCTTTCTCTGCTGCTTACCTGGTTGCCATCTTACCGGAAGTCCTCCAAATACATTTTTCTTTAAAGTTTAGGAATTGTTTTACAAGACTGAGTATTTGAGCTGGCCTTCTGGCTCATTATTCTCTTTTATGTTGTATAGTTTGTCTTTGTTCTGTCACTGTGTTTGGTTTTAATGTTCAGGAAGTCTTTCTGTGTCTATGTTAGATCTTTTATTTCATATCTTTAGTATTTGTTACCTTCTAATGTCTTTTTTTCTCCTACTCTTCTTAGGGTATTATATATTTTGTTTATTTTCTTCTGACATTTCTTTTGGTTTAGTCATCTTTAAAATGACTAAAAATTTCTATCCCTTTAAAATTTTCACTTTATTTTTGAGTTTTTCTAATTTATAAATAAATCAAACCCAGGACCTCGTGCTTGCCAGGCAGGTGGCTCTGTGCCACTAAACTATATCCCAGGCCCTTATTAATGATTTTGACCTTATTTAATAGGTCACAATTGGCTCTTATTGGCATATGTTTGTGCACATGATGGGTTTGTTTTATGGGCACACATTTCTTTTCTTTTCCTTTCTTTCCTGTTTTTTTTGTCTTTTTGGGATAAGGTTTTGCTATGCATTGCAGGCTGGTCTTGAACTCCCTTTGTAGCCCAGGCTGCCCTGGAACTCACAGCCATCCTCCTCTCTCAGCCTCTAGAGTACTGGGATTGCAGGCGTGTGCCATCACCCCAGAACATTTATTTTCTAGAGTGGTACAATTCTATCCTTTTCTCTCCTTTTTCCTTCTAACATCCTTGCATCTGACAAACTCTTCCGTGAAAACTTGGTTTCCCAGAACTCTTTGGAAAGACTTGGCTCAAGTAGCTTTCTTAATTCCTTAGTACTCCCTAATATGTTGTTATTCTGAAGTATTAAAATATACCTTCAGTTACTTTTTGAGATTTCCTGGCTCTATTTCCTTCTTCCGCTTGTTTGGAACCTGTCTTTCATTTGTTTCTGTTGTTCAACAATTGCTGAGCCGGATTTCCCTCCTGGAAGTTTCTCCTCCCAGGGGCTCGCTCCTCAGACGGAGCTCTGGCAGTGTGCTTTTGGCAGTGCACGTGATTACAACTGCTTTGGTCTCTTTCAGGTTTTCCTGTGGGCCCTTTGCAATCATTCAATATCAGATTGTGTCTGTGCATGACATATTTTGATTCCTCTTTTCTCTCTCATTCTCATCCTTCCACTGAAACCCCCTTCTCCTCCCTGTTCAAAAGTTCAGTTTTTATTTTATCCTTCTTTTCTGTTTTTCTTTCCCTTCCTCCCTTCACTTGTTCCCTTTTCCTTTTGAATAATTTCTCCCTGTTTCACAGTATCTATCATACATTTTTGCTCTTCTTTACATTTTCAGTTTCTCACACCAGAGAGATAACGTGATATTTACACGTGTGTCCAATTTATTTCATTTATGATGATGGTCTCAGGTCTATCCATTTAGCTATAAATGTCTCAGTTTTATCTTTCCTTAGGGCAGTTTTTTGGGGGGGAGGGTAAACATTTTTTCTCCATCTAGTGGATTGCTTTTTAAATGTAGAGATGGAGAATCTTTACTAACATGTTTTACTATATAAACGTGAAGTAATATCCCCAGTGAAATAAAAAATAAATTATTTTATAAAAATATTGTTATTCTCCTTTATGATCAAGTACTCTGATTTGGTGACAAAAGTTTGATACTTTATTCCTTACCTCAATAGCCAGTGAAAAGTAGTGTTTAAAGATTTCTTTCAATAAATCAGATCTGTTGTAGAACTCTATAAAATGTCAAAGATAATTTTATGTATTTCAATATCTATTCCATTGTCACTTAGAATTCACTGTCCCTACCTGCAGAGCCCTAATGCAATGAAACAAATATAAAAACCATAATTATATTACCTGCCACTTGAGGTAAATATATAGTGATATATATATTTACTTATGACATATTAAACATGTAGCTTTTTTACATGTTTGCACTGAGATATTACTTGCTATATATTAGCTGTATTAGAAAAAGAAAACTTTAAATAAATATAACTTCAAAAGAGCTTTAAATGGCAATTTATAAATAGCTTTTTAAGAATGAGAGCTAAGATTTGAAGATTATTTCATGATAGCATGGCTTAACCTTAGTCCAACATCTGGAAAATCTTGTGTACGGTGCCTTCCATTTGCTCTGAATTTGAGTTGAGCAGTTGATATTTGGCTATTCTGGACTTTTGAAGTAAATACCTATGGGTTACAAAGTATAGAGCAAGCAAACTGTGACAAGTTGTGGATTTTTAATCCCTTCCCTAATTTCTTAATCCCTAATTTCTGAAAAAAAATCAGATATTACTTTCCCAAGTAATGTGATATAAATAATACTGTCTTAGTTACATTTTTCTCATTGCTGGGACAAAATACCGGATACCCAGAATTAAGGAAGGATTGGTTTATGTAGCTCACAGTATGTGGAGGATTCAGTCTATACTTGGCTGGCTCCAAGGCAGAGTGGCACATGACAGAGGCAATAGTTCATGGTGGCAGAAGACAGCAAAAGTAGCAAGAACAAAAAGGAGGAACACGCCTCTTTTCCTCCCTTATATTGTGAGCAGACTACCCCTACCCAGGGGGTGTGTAGCTCTCACATAATCTCCAGGTCCTCCTCTTGCACGGGCTCAAGATGAACACAAAGTGAGCATCCTGGCTCCCTGCTGAGTCACATAGTTAACCTTTTAAACTTCTCAAATTGACAGAATGAACAACATCCTAGAGAAAACTGGCAGGTCCTTTTTACCCCAGGGTGTAGAATTGCTGAGTCACTTAGCCAAGCCTCTGGACTCCAGTTGACACAAGATACCAACCACAACAAACACAGATCGCTTTTTGTGAGGATTTTTAAGCTGGTTCCAGTCATGGAAAATATGTATGTTAAAAACAGTGACATGATGATAAGTACTGGCCTTTGTTCTACACGTGTGATGAAAAGCAATAGTTCTTTGTTTTCAGAGAATTTGTTCTTCTGAAATTATATTTCCTCTCCGTAGGTTAATTGAAAGAGTTAAAGGTTTAACCTGACAAGAAAGGCAAGATTATGTAATTATTCAGATTTGAAAAGGTTTTAGTGTTTAGGAGCCCTCTCTTAAAGTGTCCTGGCATTGCCATTTCTCAGTGCCTTATCTGGCAGGAGGATCTGCGTTCAGCTACATCATGCCAAATTCACCGGTTCTGGGTTTCTGTCTACTGACTGTTTCTAGTGTACACAATGAGAATTGCTGCAGTTTCCAGCCTGGCAGTCTTTCTAGATTATCTCACAGGTAGCTGCAACTACTGGGAAGATGCTCTCACGAGTTGTTGAGACATAAGAATTTGACATAAGACTTCTTGGACATAAGAATTTCTCACGTTCAGAGTGGTTGGATCTACATGGCCCACCTTCCTCCTGCATGGGACAGTGAGCTCATGCTGTACAGTCATCATGGTTTTCTGTTACATGGCTAAAGTTGACCTGATGTGAGCATGTTGCTGTGTGTGTGAGCAACTATTACATGCACATACATATATACATACGAAGTGTGTCTAAACATGTATACATAGTTTAAAATGTTCATGGCATTTCCTGTTGTGTAGGGAAATTTCCCACAATGGATTGTTAGCTATGTTACCTAGGTGTTTATTTCAAAATTATCTACCTTCTTTCATCTTCTGATGCAGTGAACAACAGGACAGCTGCATTAGTTAGGAATCCCCAACTGAGGAACTCTGAGGAAAACTGATGAGCTATAAGCCTCAGGAAGTAGGATGGTGTGGTGATTACAGATTCATGGGCAGTGTGTAGGGGAACCACAAAGTCGTGTAGAAATCTGGAGCCAAGAGGAGGGTGCTGTCACCAGCCCATGCTGGATGGGACCCCGGGATAGAGATGCTCCCAGAAGCCAGGGAGTGGAGAGTAGGCCACGCAGCTTGGGGGAACCAGTGAGCTTCTCAACCAGCCTGAAGGAGAGAATCTGAGGAATAATGTCTGACTTCATTTTCTTTCTTCTTCATTTTTGAGCTTCCTAATAAATGAAGCTTCTGCATGGGAGACTGTTGGGTGAAAGGAATGGACTTGAATGGGAAAAACAGAAAAATTCTATTTCATTATCTACCCGTGATTGTCTAATTAGAATGGAATTGTCAGGTTAAGCATGTACCTTGGCGTTGCATGATAAATTTTGTGGCTATAAATGTGACATATTAACTCACTATCTCACTCCTCTACTAAGATTGAGAGAGAACACTTTTATTCCCTGAAGACATGTTCCTCACTAGATAAGGATAAAAATGTATTTTTATGTGCATCTTCTTTCCCTTTTAGAATAAAATAACAAAGTGACCACAAATTTCACTTGCAGATCAATCTAGAAGCAGACTGTAGAAAACAACCAATTAAAAATGTATAGAACCCAAAATCAAATGGAAGAAAACCCCAGGTATCTGGTTATATAAATCCTCTATGAAGTTCTTTTATCTGCCTGTAAACTTCTAAACTCATGAATATATGAATCTTGTGTCACTTTATGATAGGATGGGGGGAATGTATTGTCAAATGATTTCATTGGTTTGAGAACATCACAGAGTGCACTTACGCAAACTGATAGGGTACAGGGCAGTTACTTATGTGGACTTTCAGTGTAGTCAAGACAGACAGTAAACATGGGCCATATGCTATGGCTGCCACTGCTGAAACATGGCATACTCTTTCATAGTAATTTTCTTAATAATAGGAGGAGTCTATTCCAAAATAATTATAAAAATATAGTAAGTACATAAGCCAATAACATAGTCATTTATATCATTGTTAAATACTATATACTGCACATAGTAGCATGAGTCATGCTTCCACGTGACTGACAGCAAGGTAGGTTTGTTTACGCCAGGTTCATCACATATGTGAATAAATGCATTATGCTATGATGTTACAACATCGTGTGTCACTTGGACAGAAGATTTTCTCAAATCTATAAAACCCTTTCAGGACTACTGCCATACACCATGTAATCAAGAAGTATGGTGAATGTTAGAATTAAAAAATGTATTACAGTAAAAGACACCTTGCCATGAATCCCACTCAGAACACTCCCCTTCACTTCACACACACTTATCACATCTTCTTGCCACTTTCTGCAGCAGTTCTGAGAGTCCTCGTCCCTAAGTACCCTAAGGCAGCACTGTCGTGGCTGCCTCTATGTCCTCAAGTGATTCAAAATTTTACCTTACAGGTCCTTTTGACCCTGGAGAAGAGCTAGAAGTTACGTGGTGTAAATAAGGTGGATGAGGACACCTTATTACACCTTAATGAGTGTTTTCATTTGACCAAAATTGATGTGTAAGAAGCAATGTAATCCCAGCACTTGAGAGACTGAGGCAGAAGGATTAATTTTTGAATGTTGACTTTGTATCCAGCTATGCTACTGAATTTGGTTATTGAATCTAGAAGTCTTTTACTGGAGCTTTGGAGGACTTCTGTGTCATCTGCAAATAATGATAATTTAACTCTTTCCTTTCCTATCCTTATTTCTTTTACTCTTTTCTCTTGTCTGATAGCTCTGGCAATGGTTTCCAGAACTATATTGAATAGGAGTGTTGATAATGAACATCCTTGTTCCTGATTTTAGAGAGAAAGTTTTCAGTTTTTGTTCATTTAGTATAATGTTGGCTATTGTCTTGTCATAGAGGGGTTTTATTAGATTGATATAAGGACCATCTATTCCAATTTTCTGTTGGGTTTTTCTGTAGGGTTTTTGTAATGAATTGTTGCTGGGCTTTGTCAAAATCAAAAGCTTTTTCTACATCTATTGAGATGATTACATGTTTTTTTTCCTTACTCTGTTAATATGGTAACTACATTTGTTGGTTTGCATATGTTGAACCATCCCTGCATCTGTGGGGTGAATCCTACTTGGTCATGGTGTATAATCGTGATGATTTGCTGCATTCTGTTTGTCAGTATCTTGCTAGGGATTTTTGCATCTATGTTTATTAGGGAGATTGGCCTGTAGTTCTCTTTCTTGATTGGATCCTTTTCTGGTTTTGGTATCAGCATAATCCTCCCTCTAGGAGTGATTTGGGGAGTATTGCTTCTCTTTCATTAAGAATTTTAGAAGTAGCAGCATTAGATATTCTTTAAAGTTTTTGTAGAATTCAGCATTAGGGCCTGGGCTTTTCTTTGTTGGTAGGTTTTTAATTACAGCTTCAATTTCTCTGACTCATACTGGTTTATTTAGACTTTGTATATCTTTTTGATTCAACTTTGGTAATCCATATGTATCCATGAATCTGTCTATTTCTTTTGTGTTTTTCATCTTATTAGAATATAGATTCTCAAAGTAGGTATTAATGATATGGATTTCTGCACGATCCATTGTGATTTTACCCTTTTTATTTCTCATTGCAAGGAGTTAAGTCTTTTCTTTCCTTGTTTGATAAGGTTGGCTAAAGGTTTGACAATTTGATTTAATCTTTCAAAGAACCAACTCTTCTATACATTGATAGTTTGTGCTATTTTCTTAGTCTCCATTGTATTAATTTCTGCTCTGATCTGTATAATTTTCTCCCTCATATGAGCTTTGGGCATGACTTGCTCTTCTTTTTCCAGAAGTTTGAAGTTCCATGTTAGGTTGCTTAGTTTTGATCACACTATTGGCCTGCCATGGGTATTCACCAGTATGATTTTGCCCCATAGGACTGCTTTCACTGTATTCCATAAGTTCTGTTATGTTGTATTGGCATTATCATTTAATTGTAGAAATTGTCTAATTTCTTCTTTAATTTCATCTGTGACCCACTGGTTGTTCAGCAGGGTGTTATTTAATTTTCATGTGTTTATGAAGTTCTTATGATTTCCTTTGCCATTGATTTGCAATTTCATTGCACTATGGTTTGATAATATGCATGGGATAATTTCAATTTCTGTGTATTTACTTAAACATGTTCTGTGAGCTAGCCTGTGGTATCTTTTGGGGATGATCCCATGTGCAGCTGAGAAGAATGTGTATTCTGATGTTTTGGGGTGAAACACTGTAGACATCTATTAAACCCACTTGTTCAAAATTTGGTACTGATCTGATATTTAATTGTTGATATTTTTGTCTAGTTTATTTCATGTGGTCTGTCTATGTGTGACAGTGGGATACTGAGGTCCCCCATTACAATTGTATTAGTGCTTATTTGATTTTTCATGTATGTTAACATTTGTTTTATACAGTTGGTTGTGGTGGTATTTAGTGCATATATATTTATGATTATCATCTCTTTTTCTTGGATTTTTCTCTTTTCAAGTATGTAGTGATCTTCTTTGTCTCTCTTAACTAGCTTAGTCTTGACAGTCTGCAAATAGAATAACTACCCCTGCTTTTTTTCTGGGTTCTAGTCACGTGGAGCATTGTTTTACAACTTTTGACTTTCAGTCTATGAATTTCTTTTTTATTTAAATGTGCTTCTTGTATGCACATACTGTTAAATCTTGTTTCTTGATCTAGTCTGCCAGTCAGTTTCTTTTGATTGGTGAATTGAGGCCATTTACATTGATGGTTATAACTGATACGTATTAAGTTATCATTGTCATATTATTTTCCTGCAGTTGCTTCTCTCCCCCCACCCCTTTAGTTACTTGTCTTGCCTGGTGGATTCATTCTGTTGGCATTATGGTTTTGTAGTCCTTGTTATATCATTCTAGAACATCCTCCAGAATGTTTTGGAGTGCTGGTTTGGTGGTCATGAATTTCATCAGGTGTTCTTTGTCATGGAAATATCTTATTTCTCCGTAATTCTGAAAGATCATTTTATGGAGTACATCAATATATGTTGGAGGTTGTTTTCTTTTAGGACTTGAAATACTTTACTCCAAGCTGTCCTTGACTTTGAAGGTTTATGCTAAGAAGTCTGTTGTGATTTTGATGGGCTTTCCTTTATAGGTGATTTTTTTTCTTTTCTCTAACAGTTTTTAATATTCTGTTTTTGTGTTGAGTTTCTGGAATCTTGACTTTTATATGTCTTGGTATACATTTATGAACATGGATAATTGAAATTCTATATGTCTTACTTATTGTATGTGAAATTCTTTTTCTCTCTTAGGAAGTTTTCTGCCATAATTTCTGTGAACAGGTTTTTTAATGCTGTTGGTACTATCTCCTGCGTTTAAATGACTCTGTTAAATCTTATGTTATTCTTCTTTGCATCATCTATGAGCTTCTGGATCAATTTCTCATGGCCCGTTTTTATTTTTAAGAAATCTTTGTTTTCATGATCATTAACCTCAATCCTGTCTTCTATATCTGATATTCCCTCCTCACATTGGCTCACTTTTTTGTATATGTTTTCAGTGGAAATTTTAATCTCCTGATATCTGTTTGAATTGGTTTCATGGATTCCATATCTTTCCTATGTTGAGCACTCATGCTTTTCATCATTTTCCTAAACTTCTCTATTTTTAAAAATCTGTATTTGCTCTAAAGTCACTTAGCATGTCTTTCATTATGGTAACCATCACTGGAGTTATCTGAGAAATTATTTCTGATTTGATTTTTTATAGAGCTTCACTCACCTGCTTTGTTACTTCTACCATCAGAGAGTCCATGTGGGTGTTTTTTGAATTATTTCATCTCATTGCCTCCTTGATTGCCTTTGGTGAGCTAGAATTCTGGAACTGCATCTTATTAAAGCATCATCTCATTATGTGTAATTTCTGGGTTAATGCTTGTAAATTGCTTATGGTGAGTAACTTTATTGGTGGTGCTTAGAACCCTTAGGAAATGACTACTTCTCAGAGGTGTCTTCCAGGCACAGCTGGCTTTTGAGTTTTGAGTCTGTTGCAAGATCCTACCCTTCCAATTTATTGGGTTTGCAAAGGTACTGCTCACTTGGCCCAGCCTCTGTTTCTTTGGCACTGGCCTATAGTATTGTTTATGACCCTTAGGTAATCTCAGTCTTGGTATATGAGGAAGAACAACTGCTTAGAGCCATATGTCATCTTGGCTAAAGTAGTGCAATCAGCAATAACTGTAGCATCAGACACAGCCTAGAAAATGACAGATTTTAATAACTATTAATTAACCATATCAACTAGATTTGTGATTATATAACAAAATCTAAAATGAACCAGAAAATTGTATAGAGTAAATAAGCCCTCAATATGGTGACTTTACCCTCAGGTGAGAAAGTTTAAAAGGGGTTGGCGGAAAAATCAGAGAAATAGGAGTGGAGGAGATTTAGAAGCAAGGCTGGAGGACAAAGGAAGACTATGAAAACATAGGGAAACTGGTGAAGAAACAGAAGAAGGAGGGAAAGAGAGAAGGAAGAAATTAAAACAGAAACAGAACAACAACAACAAAATCTAGAAGTCATGTTCACATTCATATACAAATAAAAATAAACAAGAAAAAACAAAACAACAAAAAAACAAAAACAAGGAAATAAAAAAGGAAGAAAAAAGTCTACTTCAAGGCATATCTCTCCTGTCACTGGTAGACCATGTGGGCAGATAGAGTCCAGACCTGAGTTTATTAATCCCAACAGGCCAGCTATAGCTTTATGGTGGGGTAGTTCATAATCCCAGCAAGCCTGCACCTTTAGTCCCACTGAAGTTCAGGCTGCTTTCTGGCTGTGAGGCTGGAACTCATTTTGTTCAGCCTGCAACACCCTGTGCATCTCCTACTGGCTTGAACTTGGTTCCCTGACCTCCCGCTGTCTTGAACTCACAGCCTCACCCTGACACCTGAGCTGCTAGATGGAGCCAGCCTCTTCTGAGTTCTGAACTCAATGGCCCCTTTCCAGAATGGCTAAAGGCAATCGCCCTCTCCTGGAGGATGTCTGAACCTGAATAACTCACCATCCACTGCAGTCTGCTTCATCCACTTCCAGTTTCTCTGTAGAGACCTCTGGAGTTGCCAGGAGTCGTTGTGAGTCTGTAGGTTCAAGCTGCCCTGCCCACACAGGGAGTCTGGGCTCAGGGAAAAACACTCCCTACCGCTTCTTCCTTCTTCAGTGATGTCTGTCTCTTCACTCTCCACATGGGCTTCAATTCTTGCCTCAGATCATTTCTGGGTCCTGGGGACCCACTTCCCCACTTCTCTTCCTCATGTTGTTATGTTCTAGTGTCTGGACATCAAGTCTTGGAGAGGCTCTTTCTCTGGGCTCTTTCCCCACTTCGCCATCTTCTTGGAATCTCCCAGGCCATTTTATGAACACATTGCTTCTTAAATGTTGTACTAACCTGCCAGCCCACTCAGGGGGCCCAAGGGAGATTTTTACAGGTGAGGCCCCGAGGTTGAAGGACACACGTGTGTAACACATTAACAACAACGGCAAGCAGCATGGAGTACAGCAGAGAGCCAGAGCGAGAGTGCAAGCGAGCCACCTGCCTCTTTATAATTTTTATATAGGTTATCTCATATTTATGTTCTTACATGGAGCCATAACCGCTGCATGGGTGTTTACCTGTGCTGAGTCATGGTTACATAATTTTATCTCACTGTGCACCTGCATGAGACAAGCAGGGTCACGTCTTTAGATGTCCTTAGATGCCCCTGAGCTTTGAAGCAGCTTGAGTGGTCCCCCATGTAAGCATAGAGTTTGCCATAATGTTTCTGGGTACAAACTCAGATCACAGAAATGCATCAAAGTAAAAAGAAATCACTTTGCTCTTAGATCTTTTCCACAGTTATTTTCACATGAGAAGTGGGTGATTTCCATTGAAAACCTTGAACCTTGATCTCAGGATCATACACTTCAGCTTTTCATCTCCTATACATGAGTTTTAGCATTTTGTGTGTCTTATTAGCAACTTTTTTGTAGTTTGGAATAAAATTTCATGTTAATTGCTCACAATCCATGATTTACAGCACTTTTAAATTTAAAAAATTGTTTTTAGAGACAAAAGAATCAAAACATATTGACAAACACAGAGACATAAATGAAACAACATAAAAATAATACAAACAATACAGAATTTCAGACAACGTGAAAAGAAATTAACAATGGTTGCTTTACAGCACACTTTAAAACACACTTTCTGTCAATTGTAACTCACAACTGACTGATTGTACCAAACAAGTTGAAGTTACCACATCCTATTACTAAGGTTTGACACACAGCTCTTACATTAAAGAGCCTGGATTTTCCATCGGATGGCACTCAGCAGCAGTTTTCACAAGTGTGGGTTACACCTCATATACAGACTCTTACCAAACATGACATGACAGTGTACACACACACACGCACACACACGCGCGCCTCTCCTCAGTAACTCAGGGGGCCAGAATACAGAATCCACCAGTCTTATGACACTGCCATCTCATAATGGGTTTATATGACCAATACAGCAGGCAGATAGGATTGGAGAGGGTCAGACCAATAATGAAATGTTTCTGCCAGAAGAGCCACTCAGCACTTCTACTTGCAACAGTGACCCGGGTTAGTTTCTTGGTTCTGCCCAATCACAAGTATGCTGGAAGTGCAGTCTTTTGTTGTCTAGGGGGCAGATCTGCATGTCATTGAGCATGGGTAATCTCTACTCCAGTTCAAAGCTCCTTATCATTTTTAGTGAAATGAGATCAAGACACCTCATGCATTGACATCCTTCTTGTTTTTGTACATTCTGCCTTGACTGCCACAGTCTTCCTCAAGTTTTAACTCTTGAAGATGTTACCAGGTCTTCCTTAGGTTGGCTGAGGTAGAATTTTACTGACAAGAGTTCTCATTTTGCATTTGGTTATATTTTAAGATGATCACAGACTTCACTGGCAGATCAGTCTAGAAGCAGACTACAGAAGGTAAAGACTAGCTTCCTTTAAGCACACAAATGAGACTTGAATTATTATTTATTATTCATTTATTTTTGGGGGACTGGGAATTGATCTCAGGACCTTGAGCTTGCCAGGCAGGTGCTGTGCTGCTGAACTATATCCTCAACCCCTAGACTTGAATTAAAGTGACTGTGAGGTGCAAGTTATCATTTCTCAGTTGAGAAGAGATATTGTCCAGAGATGAGAAGGGTAAAAGGAAACAGGCTGTTAGTTTTCTTTTGAGGCTTAGGAAAACCTATGGTGTTCATCTTGCACACAGTCTCCTCAGCTGCTTCCACGTTACACAGATAGGTTAGTGTTTACTTCTTTTTCTGTGAGTCACCCCAGAATTTAGCAGTGGGAGGAAAAAACTTCCTCCCAACTTTGACTTTTTCTTAGAAATAATTTGTGTATTGACTAGGAAAGCTGGTGACTAAACTACTGTAAGCTTCTTTCACTCTTTTTTATTGTTGCATTCAGTGTGGAAATATAAGTAGGTAGAAGCATAGAGATGAATGTGTGTAAACCCATTTAACATATTGTCTATTATGGAGAAGTCAATACTAAAGTTATGTTTTTTGCTAACCAAACCAGTGTGCAGAAAGATTCAAAGATTTTAGTTCAAAAAATGAGAACCCTCTTTTTCACCCTGCTGACAAAGATAACAATTCCTAGGAGACCTTTTGCTGATAAGGGATTTCCAAATGATTAATAAGGAGTAGGCCTGTGCAAGTCCATTCTTTGATTCTTAGTTTTATTGGAAGCATCACAGACTATCTTGATATAAATAATTTTCAGTTGCTTCCCCAACAGAATTCTTAGATTGCTGACTTGGCAAAGCACAACTGTTTCCATTCCTTTCATATCATTATTTATATAACCCAGCACAAGCTTTCCAACAGCTCTTGCCTAATGGCTCTTAAAATCAACATTCCCAGCACACTGGGGAGATAGATTATGTCAGTGCTGGGTGTGAGGGTAAAACTTTGATGAAGACCATTTCATTCTGTTCTGTCTTTTCAGTCAATGAGCAGGGGGACAGAGTGGCCAAATCTGGGATGGAAATAAAATTGTATAAATGGTGCCTCCAGATAGTGACTTGGCAGGAAAAAAGTAAAAAAGAAACCAATGTGGAGGAAACACTACCTTTCTAAACTTGCTTGCATTTTCATTTTATTTTGAGATATTTATTTCAAAAGTTATATGGGTTTATTAGCAGAAATAACCAACACAGTAAAAAGAAAACCCATAAATTGGGAAAAAAATTTAGCCAACTCTTCCTCAGACAAAGGACTTCTGTCTAGAACATGTAAAGAACTGAAAAAAAACCAGGTCCCCCAAATTCAAAGACCCAATCCAAAATGGGCATCTGAGATGAACACACACTTTGCAGATGAAGAAATACAAATGGCAAATAAATATATGAAAAAATGTTCAGCATCACTGGTCATTTGAGAAATGCAAATTAAAGAACCACTGAGATTCCATCTCACCCCAGAAAGAATGGCTATCAACAAGAAATCTACCAATAAATGCTGGAGGGGCTATGGGAAAAAGGAACTCTTCTCCACTGTCGGTGCGAGTGTAGACTGGTGCAACCACTTAGGAAATCAGCGTGGAGATTCCTCAAAAAACTAAGATAAAGTCCCATTTGACCCAGTGATTCCCTTTTTGGGTATTTTTCCAGAAGAACTGAAAACATCATACCACAGTGATATATGTGCACCCATGTTTATAGCAGCACAATTTGTCATAGGTCAATCTTAGAAACAACTGAAATGCCCATCAACTGAGAAATGGATAAAAATGATGTGGTACTTTTATACAATGGAGTATTACTCAGTTATAAAGAAAGATAAACTTGAGGCTTTTATAGGTAAATGGATATAACCAGAGACCATACACATAAATGAAATAAATCAGACCCACATATGTGTAAATGTCATATTGTCTTCCCCGTGTAAGAAACTGAAAGAGTAAATAAAATCTGAAAGGTACAATAGATATTGTGAAAAGGAAAGAAACTGCTCAAAAGGAAAGAACAACTGGGTTGGGGGAAAGGAGAAAAGAAAGAAAGAGGGGAATATATTATATATATATATATGTGTGTGTGTGTGATATATATATTATGTGATATGTGATATATATGTGATATATATGATGTGTGATATCACAGCGGATAACTAAGATAATTGTACTACTGATTTCTACATGTCTGTTGAAAGGAGCAGTTAATGCTTAATTGCTTGATCAATCTTGCATGCCTATATCTGGTAATCTAAACAACTACTTTGAAGATAACAATGTGCAATATAATAACCATTGTTCTTTCCTATCATTTGATTTTGAAATTCTGTATCATTTTTATTGTTTTTTAAAATTCTCTTTAAGATATGAAAATTAAATGCTACATCAGCAGTGCAATGAAATTCCTATGTAGTCTTACTCTCCAGAAATAACAGTTTTATGTTCACCCAGAGTTTATTTGAAACTTTTGTAGTGATTCTCCTTCACTCCTTTTCTTTCTCTTCCTCTGTGGCCCTCCTTCTCTTCCTCTCCTTTTCTTTTCTCTTCTCTTTCTCCTTCCTCTCTATTCTCCTGCTTTTTCTTCTCTCCTTATTTCTCTTTCCCTTATCCCTCTGTTTCATTTCCCACCTCTTCTTCCTTCTGTTCCTGTACACGTGGTATCAATGATTCAAATATTCTTACCTTTTAAAATTTTGTTAGAGTGTCAATACATTTATTATAGCATTACTGGAAGGGCAGGAGGAGCAAGATCCTGGCTGAGTCCCCAGGAAACATTCCTAGGATGGTGTGATACCATCGGTGCACCGTGGTAGCTGCTCCCTTTGTGACAGTCAGGAAAGTGCCATGGTAACAGGTGTAAGGTGCAGGCACTAGCAGTTGGGTAGATGTGTGCATTATTCCCCTTTCCTTTTGCTAGGACACAATACCCAACACTCGCAATTTAAAGTTGAGCTTTAGTTTGGTTCACGGCTGAGGGGACTCAGTTTATGGTCAGGTCGCTACAGGACAGAAGCATCGTGGTGGTTGGGCACGGCAGAGCAAATGTGCTTAGTTCATTGTGGCTGGGAAGTGGAACAGGTCAACAGTTCTGAGAGAGAGATCAGGGACTAGATATAGTACCCAAGGTCATCTCCATGACCCATGTGGGCACACCTGACAGTCTGCTCCCCCAGTCCCTGGCATGAATCCTAAAGCCGCTCAAGTCGAAACTCCTCTCTAACCTCCACAATGCAGTAGGAGGAGTTTCTGATGCATTCAATTTTCATAGTAAAGTTGGAAGCAAGATTGTCGCCTAAGCAAGGATGCAGATGAGAGAAAATGAGGGAAAGGGAAAAAGAAAAATGGTCTTCTGGGAGAGTAGCGAGTGAGCAAGGCAGAGAAACGTGGCATGAATTCAAACTGAGATCAGCAGGAGTAGCTTTGTGGTTTTCTCCAGCTCCATGTGCAGCTGCAGGAGTGCAGTTATGGGGTGGTTGAAACGTTGCATTTAAGTGTAAGTTTACCTGGTGTTTACAGTGCTGGGGGAGAAGGACAAGGGAGGTGAAGATTTATAGCAGGAAGAATTTTAATGATCGGCCATAGAAATAATATGGTTGGATAAGGAAGGGAGAGAATATCCAGAAAACGAGCGTGAGTGGGAGGTCAGTAAGACCAGTACACTATAGTCTTAGTGTGGCAAAGGTGTGATCATGCCAGCCTGTTCGCATGGCACCATCTTCTTGTAAATTCCTGCTTGTTCTCTGAATTGTAGCTAAGTACCTGAGTGTTATGGTTTCAAAGGCTCTCGTATATATGTTGGTAGAGTATTCTTTGACTGAATTAATTATGCTGATATCAGCGAAGAATAGAAGTAATTAGGTGGTATTAATGCCTGGATATACTCATATTAATTAGATTTTTCAATAGCTTGAGGATGAAACTCAAAAAATGCTTGACATCAAAAACACTATGAGTCATATGAAGTCTTTTAAGTATGTTCAAAATACTTGGAGACGAAAATGTTTTATGATTATATTAGCTTTCTATTACTGAGTAACAAGTCAAACAAATTTAGGGGCTTAAAATAATACCCATATTGTTTTACTTACCGTTTAATAGCTTAGAAGTTTGGCATGGCGTGTCTGAGTTCTCTGCTCAGATTATTGTAAGGCCCAACCCAAGGCATTGGTTTGGATGAGTTCTTTTTTGAAAATTGTAACAAAACCCACTTTCAGACTCATTTCTGTGGGCAGAATCAAGTTCCTTATAGTTCCAGGACCGTAGTCTCCTTTCCCTTGTTGGCCGTCAGCTGCCTGCTATTCTCAGCCCCCACAGACCACCCACAGTCTTTGCTATGTGTCTCGGGGTTCTTTAGAGAAACAGAACTGATTGGATATTTATATTTTTGTTATCTAAATATTTACTATGAAGAATTGGCTCATGAAATTATGGAAGCTGAGAAGCCCCATAATCTGCCAAGAGTAAGCCGGAGACTGAAGACCCAGGAGAGCTGCTGCTGAAGACTAATACTGCAGCTTAAAAAGAGTCACAGAGAGCCGGTTGTCCCTTCCCTGCTGTTGCTTCCACTCAGACGCCTAGTAGATAGGACAAGGTCTGCCTGCATTGGAGAGAACAGCCTGCTTCACTATCGTACAGAAACACCCTCATAGACATGCTCATAATTCTTTTTAAACAAATACGTGGACACACTGTGGCCCTACGATGCTGGCACCTCAATCTAAGCACCACACGATATTATTCCTTTTATCTTCAAAGTCAACGTGGTAGGCTGAATTATGCTCCCTGCTCCAAAGGTCTCCAGGTCTTAATTTTTTTTTTTTGCGGTACTGGGGATTGAACTCAGGGTCTTGTGCTTGCCAGGCAGGTGCTTATGCCGCTGAGCTATATTCCCAGCCCACCAGGTCTTAATTTTTAAAACATGTGAATATGTTATTTTGTATGACAGGGGTGGTTTTGCAGATTAAATTACAGATCTGAAGTAATCACAGTAGACTGTGTGGGGGAGAAAGCAACAGGGTGGTGGAAGCAGAGACTGCAGTGAGGTGACCGGGATTCGAGGGTGCCACAGTCTCCTGAGGCTGGCGACAGGAGCAAGGAGCGGGTGCGTGGGCTTTCTCGGAGCCTCCAGAAGGAACCACCCTTGCTAACGCCTCAGTTTTAGCCTCTTCAAATTCATTTTGGATTTTGGATCCCTAGAACTATGAAAAAATAAATTTGCATTGTTTTAATCTACTAAATTTGACATAATTTGTTACAGCAGCAATGGGAAATGTATACAATAGGACACAAATGCCTTCTGCAATGGGAAATTCTTCCTTCAGCCAGTATTTATCACACTTTGAAGTTCTCTAACTCTTCTGAGACCAGTGGGAGGTTTCTTTCTGTTTTTAAAGGGCTTTCATAGCTAAGTCCAGCTCACTCATAGCTCAGTCTTAGTTTAACGCCAACTGATTTGATACCGCAATCACATTGATAAAATCCCTTCACAGAAGCACTTGCATTAGCATTTGATTGAAAACTGGGGAAGACATCTGCATACCTCATGCAGTGTCCTGGTTTAGTTCTGCAAGGACTCGTGGATTGAAGGCGTGGCCCCCAGTGCAGCGATGTTCAGAGGTGGAGCTTTTGGGAAATGACTGAATCATGAGGACCCTGATACCATCAGTGGGAGAATCCATAGATGGACTCGCAATGGAATGGACCCTGGGAGGCAGTGGGAGCTGTAGGGGTGCTGCCTGGGTGGAGGGCTTGGGTCTCTTGTCGTTTGATCCGGAAGTTCATGTCTTGTCCCTGCTTCTCCCTCTTGCTGTCTGTCTATATCTTTGTCTGTTTGTCTCTGTCCCTCCGTCTCTGCACCCCACCCCCGTGAACACTGTGAGGGTCCGCCATTTGTTCCCGGCCATGACGGCCTGCCCACGTGGCCCAGACAGTGGCTGTGAGTGACCAGGGACTAAAGGCTCTGGAACTGGGAGCCAAAGTAAACCTTTTAGCCTTTAAATGGATTTTCTCACCTGTTTTGTCGCAGCAACAGAAAGCTAACTCATGCCAGGAATCTTAGGGGCTCCTTAGAGGTCTGCTACCACAGAGGTTAAATTCTTTTCAAGTGTTTTAGAAGTCGTTTATCATATTAAAATCATTTAGACTTGAAATTTATTTGGTCTTATGGATATTAAGCTTGTTCATTTTCTGAATTCCTTGCAATTCTAAGTTACCATAGCAAAAACAGTCTCTATCAATTTCACAACAGTAAAATTGACAGCCCTTTCCCAACACTTTTTTTTTTTTTTTTTTTTGCTTCCTCTGATTTTTTTTTTTTCTTACTGACAAGGGTTTGTGCTTTGCAGAGCATAAACATGCAAGGAAAGTGTTCCCTGACTCTAATTTAGTCAAAGGACACTGTAGTAGGTAGTGGATATACTTTGGATCCTTGTCTCTGGACTTTTTCTTGACTGGTATACTTTGCTCTGTGGATATTTAGGGGTTGTTTTGTCTTTTCATAGTAATATTTTAACTTAGCCATCCCCGACAAATAGGATAGTGTCTATTTGCACATCTGTATTACTTATCTACCCTTATATGATTTTCCTAACTCTCATAAAGATTGAATCCATTTTTGTGCTTCTCTTAATGAATATTGTTTTAGTTTTTACCCTTTTGAGCTATTTTGTGTACTTTTCCTATGCAAATTAACTTTTGTGAATGTCAGAATATCTAACAGAAGGAAAATTTCCTTCCATGAGTGAGTCCACCACCATTTGTAAACAACGCTTATTTGATAAATTAGCATTTTATGGATAAGAGTGTGGGCACAGTAAAAAGTTAGAACTGAATTACTTTACTTAAGAGACTCAATTTTTGATAAACTTAAAATATCCACTGAGAGAATCAAAATAGTGTTTTTCCTTTTCCACCTGGCCCCATGGAGAGGCACAAGTTGAAAGAGTAGCACCCTACTACTTTGACTGTGTGAAATGCTTTCCATACACACTTCTCAAATGTTCCTTAAGGAATGTGTCCCAAAAAGGGGACATTGCTTTCTGATCCCTGCCTGGGTTTGGAAACATGAAACTTATGAATAGAGATATCTGGAATGGAGAGATAGAGTAAGAATATTTGCTAGAATCACGTCTTTCACAAACACTAACATCCCTACAAACACACTTTCATTTAATGCAAAATCTAATTTTGCTAATTTACCAAAAGAAAATGTCAAATTAGTGATTAATTTGGTTTCATCAAGATGTTTATTGCAACCTGATTATATCTGCATAAGTGTAGCAAATATTATAGTGCCTGTATTTCTTAACATCCAAGTAATACATTTTGCAGGTCTTACCAGTTATATTATTTAAAATAGGCAAAAGTTAAATTACTTCCTTAAATTTCCATTTTACATAGTTAACAATTTTTAAGACTAAATCAAACTGAATAGAAAATTATGAAGAGAAAAACTAATTTATTATTGGTGGTTAGTGTCCTAAGTATTTAAACTGCATACCTTCGGTATATTCTTGAGTTTACTTTAATGTATCTTCTGGGTTGATAACTGATTACCACAATAACACTTTATAAGGATTCCAAAGCTTTATAGTTTACAATGAAGCAAATTTATTTCCATGCTCAGAGATCTACATACGATTCTAGTTTGGAACAGTCTGGAACCACTGAGCAACCCTTCTGTCTGCTGCTTCCTGGGGTTGTGTATGCCTTGCATATCTTCTACTGTTAAAAATTGGTGTCTGTTAAGTGTCTGAGAGAAAGGAGCAGGAACATAAGAGTTAAACTTAACTCTGCAAACATTCTTAAGGCCTCTACACCCATCATCCTCTCAGGGTATATAGGCCAAAATCAGTTAGGTTTTCAAGCCCAGAACTAAGGGGACAGGAAACACATCATGCCCGCGGAAGAATGGACAGAGTAGAGAGAACATACACTGAACAGCATCCCAATAACCCAGACTGTAATATGTGTTTTATTCTTTATGGGAAGTGGTATAGAAGATTGAAAGAATCCTTTTCTGTGAAATAATATGGAGATGAACTACCCCTTTGTTTTCTTTTTAAGGTATCTAATAATGGTGATTTGTGTGACTTTGTAAATTGGCTGATACCTATTTTAGGACTCTCTATATTGAGTCTTTATTTTGGTTCCTTAGAAAGTACATGTATAAGTATGTAAGGGGGTTTATTAGATAGGCTGATAAGATCAGAGTTGGGAGAGTAAACAATGGCTGTCTGCACACCCTGGAGAGCTGGAGGATCCAGTAGCTGCTCAGTGCAAGAAGTTGCAAGCCTCAGAACAAGAGGGCAAGAGGCAGCAGCGGTCCATGCCTGAAGGCCTAGGCGCCCACTGGGGAGTCACTGGTGTGGGTCTGCAGTGCAAGCCTGAAAAACTGGAGTCTAATGTCCGAAGGTGAGGTGATCAAAGCAAGAGATGTACCTGCTCACACAGCCTGGAGCTCTTCAAACATGCACATCAACTTCCCCCTTCTTTCTTTATTCTTCCAGGGCACAAGCCTCTCCCCACCCCTGATTGCTGGTATACATGCCCATCATTGGTGGAAACACCCTACAGACACACCCATTACTGAATTGTACCAATCTGAGAGAAGTTTCTCAGTTCAGTCAGTGTGATATAATGGTCACAGTGTGATTTAATGGTCACACTTACCCACTTGGTGGATTGATAAAATGTACTCACTATATTTTCCTTGAAGAGAAAACACATCTTTGGAATGAGAAAAGAAATAGGAGAAGAAGGAATGTCCTGTTAAGGTGTCTTCTATGTCTTCCAAAGTGTGTCAGCACCCCTCCCCATACTTTGATCTCAGTAGATGCTCAGTAAATACTAGCTGGCTGATTACTGACTTGGAAGAGAGTCAGTCCCGCTTGTCTCACATCTCTGTCTCTGCCTCATTTTGCATTAGCACATGCTGAACTGGAGAATACAAGTATTTTCTTTATGATGGTAAAACATAACTTTTATTGTGTTAACACTTTTAGATATACACTTCACTGGTGTTAAATGTACCTACAAACGGCACTAAGTGTTTTGCCACTATCCCAGTTCTATAGTATTTGTCCTTCAAAAAGTCACCCCAAATAAAAACCCTGTCTCTAGTAAGCAGCCACCCACTCCTCATCTCTTTTCCTCTAGTAATCTCCAGCTCTGTAGATTTGCCTATTCAGGACATTTCCTACGACTCAGTCATAGAATATGAGCTTTATTGTGTCTAGTTTTCTTCAGTTGGTATCATTCTTTCAAGGCTTATCTATGTCATAGAATGTATCATTCCTTCCTGTGGTTGAATAATATTCTATTGTGTGGGTACATACAAATACTAGTTGGTGAATATTTAGGCAAATCATGTTTTTTGTATGTTCTAATTGATTTAAAATAGCACGTAAAGTATAAGACATTGGTTGATTTTAGATATCATATAAAGTATAAGACACAATCTGAGGTTTTGTTTCTCTCTGCAGAACACAGCAGTGGAGAGAGATTCTTTTGTAGAAGTCAGAAAAAGAATAAGAGAGAACTGAAAGATTTTCCAGAAAAATAATATTGACGCTGCAGACAGTGAATTCCCACTGCCTAATAATGTGATTTATTTTTGAAACCTCAGTCTAGATTACTATGATTGGATATCATAATCCTTTGACAGCAGCTTGGTGGAAAATCAGGAATCAACAGCTGGTAATTCTAATTATGACATCAATCTTGCATCTTTTACTTATTTGCTGTGACACAGACCTTAGTTTTCTCTTTTATAAGACAACAATACCCAATGCTTTCTGTGCCAATTTTATGTGCGTTTTCCAGTCTTCTCTGTAGAAATGTTTTATGCCCTGGATCATGTGATATTCTGATTTAAGATTTAAAAATACTTCCCTTCTTGAAAGTTTATTACCCTATTAGAATCTGAAAGGGGCAGCATGACTATTTCATTATCCATAGAGTCCAAAGTGAGTACAAGGAATTAATCTCAAAGTTTGGAAAATAAGATATATGAGTAAAATGAAAGGAATTGGCATTATATAACTTGGAGAAATGAAGTCTGAAATCTTTAATACATGAAGGACTTTTATATAGAGGAGGATGAATGGCTTTTCTCTGTGTTCTATGAGAATAGGATAAGAAGAAATGGATTTAAAATATAGCAGACAGGATTTAGATTAGAAATAAAAAAGCTTTTTAACTCTAGGGAATGTAAGATGGTTTATCAGTGTCCTTGCTGAGCTCCCGAAGAGAATTAAGGAAAAGAGACTGGAAGTCAAGTATTACTTTTATTGTTAACACCGTTATTAAGAGATGCTCTAAGTGTTCTTCCTTGTGATTGCTCAGGATAGATGGCTGCTTGCTGCAGATGACCTCAGACCCTGAAGAAAATAGGGTGTCTGCTCTACAGAAGTGTCTAGTACATGCTTTGCGGGCAGGAATTGCTCAAAAAAATTTACATTTTTGTATATTGTTAAAGACCACAAAACTGAAGCAGTGCAATAACTATTCACCCTAAGATCAAATAGGGGTAACAGTGCCAAATTCACATAGTAAATTAAGACAAAGGGCAGATTTGAGGCCGAAAACAGATCGTTACCTGTTTGGGATCTAGAATACTGGATGAATAAGCCAGAACCAGAACTTGGTCTCAGCTCTTCCTGCTGCATCCTTGATGCCTGGGCCATTTCTGGCTCAACAATTCAGCAACTACGGTTAGTTGATTAAGTGTGTCAATGACTTGGTTCTGCTGAGAAATATACAACCAATACTGAGCATTTTCTTTTTAAAAAAATGATTAAAAACAGGACTGGGATTGTGGCTCAGTGGTAGAACATGTGCCTCGCATGTACAAGGCTCTGGGTTCAGTCTCTAACGTTCTCTGCACCCACACACATTAAGAAATGATGTGTTTCATAGCCTTATCGAAGTCCTACAGTTATCAGTCATTGTGTGAGTGCATAAGGTAGAAAAGACACCTGTGAAATAATGTGGAAGTAAAGTATCCTGTCTTTTTAAGGCATCTAGTAACATTAAGGTTAAATGTCAGGGAAAAACAAACAATAAAAAGCCCAAAGGGTCAATCTTTGTGTGTTGTCTGAAGGAGTCAGTGTGCAGCCTTGTAAAGTCCCTAACTCCTCCCTCTGCAGGGTCTTCTTTGCTTTCTCTCAGTCCAGGTTGACTGACCTGCTGTCCCCACATTTCACTGAATGTTGCTGGCAGCCTGTTTGCTGTATTGTCCCCAACTCCCTTGCAGACTTACACCCTATGCTTTTATTTTCCTGACTTTTCAGACATCAGGATTTCTAGGGGCCTGAATAGTTGGAGAGTAGTTGTTAAAATGGCATTTGAAGGGCTGCCATGTTGGTGTAGGGTGGGTAAGCCATGAGGGTGAATTGGAGGTACAGAGATATTCGGGACAAGCCTTGAACCTAACTTTGAGGTGCCAAGTCTAGACTCTTGTTTTTTTTTTTTTTTTGGCGGTACTAGGGATTGAACTTAGGACCCTGCGCTTGCTAGGCAGGCGCTTATTCCACTGAGCTATATCCCCAGCTCCTAGACTCTTGTTTTAACTTGTGTGATAGAATAAAGTAATAAGAATTAAAACCTGTCTTGGAATGAGGAAAGCTGTCAAGCAACACTGACAGTAAATGCTGAGAAATAAAAAATGAGGAAAGCTTAAAAATACTAGATACAAAAGTATATAAATTGTCAATTGCACATAATCGCCATTATAGCACAACAATGATTCATTATTAATATCTCAGGTTAATTTATCATGCAGTTACTTTCATTTCAGTCTGCACTATTCATGTAGTTCAGTTTTCAAAATTATTTGCTTTTGTGGCGTGGTTGTTGCTTAAGAGATACAAAAGACAATCCCCTTCCACAGAATGGGAAGCCCACCTATGTAGTGATTGTTAGCAATGTTTGAATTGCTATTTCATTAATAATTCTAGTATATTAAAACAAGATTTTTATGTTGAAGCAGAAGTAGAACATTTCAGTGATATTTCTCAACTTCACCAATTGGCATATTCTTCTAATCGGCTTCGCTGCCTTTCCCTGAAGGAAACATACTTGTTTTCCAGGCTAGATAGTCTTGGCATAATACTAAATTGTTCCTAATGTTGATAGGAAATTTAATCAGATTGTTTTAACTTTGGCAACCTCAGGGTTTCTAGTTTCCACCTCTTGCTTCTCCAGCAAAAACTGAGCAGAGAATTGGGTTTTCTGCTCATCAGCTACTTCACTCAAGCATTACATTAAAAATGACTTAACCAAGAGAAGCTCAAAGGAAGTCTTTTCCTTAGCTGTCCGCATCCTTGGTCAGGTGGTGGTTTTTAACCTTGATAAAAGAAGTATTCAACATGTACTTTGGTTTGTAAGATACAAAAGCTAAGATAGGCACTGAGGAAATCAAATGAAACATGACTTTGGCTACTAGACTTTTACAATTACAGAAAAGAAAAGAAGCAATTAGTGGCTGGGATGTCCAATAGGCCCTGGGCTGACCTGTTTAATACAATTTCTTTAACTCTCTAGTGTTTATTACCCAAGCTGAAGTGTAATTCTTTGTCTGTCACCAATTTAGGTTTGTTTGTTTGCTTTCTGCTTTCCCTTGAAGGAATTACCCCAGACTCTTGGCAGCCTTGCTGAACTGCAGTGCAACTAAGGACTTTTGTGTATTTGAATTTGTGATGCTAAACATTATGACAAGCCCTGGCAAGCCGGGAATCGGCAGAGCTGGCGTGATGTCATAGAGAATAATTTCCTTTGTTTTATTTTTAAAAGCTTTCCAAGTTTCCCCCAAGTAAGTCTGGCTTTTATCTCCAGCTCTAAGAGGGCCCTTTCCCAGATGTCCGAATCCAGACATTATCTTTGATTTCTAAGGACTTTACCCAGGCTGACCTAGATTACTCCCTTTTGTGAAATGAATGCAAACCTCTTACATACCACTCTGTCCCTGCAGGCCAATATCCTGTCTTTTTCTTCCATTTATCCTGTCCTACTTTAACCTCTGTCTCAGGCAGTATTTTCCCTCCATATCTTTAGCATGAAAACGATTCTCCAACACTGTCTTCTTCAACTATTTGCAGAGAAGGGTACTGATTCCCAGTCCAGTTCCACCTCCAATGAACATTCAAGTTACAGATTGATGAGTATGAGATCAGCGGCAAAATCCTAAAACAAAGTACTAAACACATGGTAGTTTAGTACTTAGGGGAAAAGTTTGTGATTAATTATGAGGACCTGGTTGAGTTTTCTAGGAACAAATGACAGATGGCAAACCAGTCTCCTCTTTACCAAGGTTACCTGGTTGGAAGTTTAGAGAAACTCGCTCAAAGTTGGCTTTATGCATGAGGTGGAGAAACATGTGGGCGAAATGGCTATGTCTTCTCACCCTTGCTGTCAGCGGATGGACGGTAGAACAGTTCTGGCCCTTGATGAAATTGTATAATGTAGGAGGTAGTCTTTCGGGGGATGTCACAAGCTTAGTGTCTCAGCCCAATCTCAGTCAACATTTCATTTATAATTTAGAAGAGCCATGAGCAACCCTTTTCTATTTCCTTTTTTTGAGTCTTGTTTGATCTTCAAAACTCCAATTCCAGATTCCCCTCCCAGTGGGAATCATTAATCAATCCTCAAGGATGATTTGGGGGTTCGCCTGTAATCCTATAGCACTTACCATGTTGTTTGTGACCCCTCTTTTACCCATTTGTTTTTTTTTTGCTGGGCTATGAAGCCCCTGTCAAAGACCACTCTTATTCAACTTTATATCCTGTAGTATTTATCAGTGCTTAGTATTTATCAGTAAGTTTTTATCTGTAAGTTTTCTTTGAATAGGTGAATAAATTATCATTATTTTTACATGATACAAAAAAGATATACTATAAGAAATAACAAAATCAAAACTGGGAAAGAATTGTGGCTGGAAAAAACGGGTCCAACCAAAGAGATGCAGCTGAGTATTGATCCTCCTACCTTTCATTATCTCTGACTGCCTGGCCGTTCTTTGTCACGTGCTCATCGAGCTTAATTTCATGGTTGATCAGTCATTATAATTACTCACTTTACCTCTTGAGTTTTGTCCTTGACCAAACCATAGCTCTAGATAAATACAGTTCTTGCATCCATGGATAAACATGGATGCCACCCATGTACGTGGCGTCCTTCCCTCAGTGCTGCCACCTACCGTTGTATTCATTCCTACTCAGTTTCGTTCCTCACTCTCGGGGCTGCTTGATACTTTTGCTCTCGCTCTCTCCTCAAATACCATAGCTTGCTCCTCATTCTTGCTGCCAGCCGATCGCTTTTCTTTCACTTCACTGAAAAAATGTAAGCAGTGCAGTGAGAACTTCCCCTTCCTCCTCACCACCACCTTCTTGGTGCCTTGTGCTGTACTTTCCGTTACGTTTCTGGGGAGACCAGCGGTTTGTGATCCAGCGGAGACCACCCTCGTATGCCGGATCCCACGCCTCCCATTTCCTCAAGAACGTCGTCCCAGCAATTCTAGCACTGTACACTTGTTTTAAATCTGCTCTGTCACAGTCACAAGCATATAAATATACCATTATTTCCTCCTTTAAAATATTTTGAGATACTTACCTGGCAGGGGAGATAGAATGGTCGCGAAGGTGTTTTTCCTAGAACAAGGTTTAGCCATTACATTCTGGGTTTGATGACCCTTGGGCTTTGCACAAATGTAGGAAACTCGACTGCATAATTTGTGGTAGTAGGGGACTGTGTTCATGCTTTCCCTTGAATTATATATATATATATATATATATATATATATATATATATAAAGGTTTTTCTTTGTCCTAGTTCTTTGCAGCAAAATTCTTCAAAGCTCTTTATTGGTGGTTAATATTAGGTCTGCCTATCATTTTGTTTCTCTCTTCTCTGTTAACACCATTCTGACCACGACTTTGCCTCTGTGATCCTGCTCTGCCTCTAGTCTTACCTGCCAACATTCTCGGGCGCTGCTGGTTATGCTTCTCCTTTCTCCTTGAGGTACTGTCTTCTTTGGCTCTCAGGATGCCACACTGTTTGTTTTCCTGCTACTTTCCTGGCTCCTCGTCTCGGTCTCCGCTTTCCTCCTCTCTCTCCAGGCCTCTCCATGGGCTTGAAGTAGAGATTTCTCAGTTTACTTGGTTGTCTTCTCCGCCCTTTCTGCACCTGTTGCCTCGTGACTATCAAGCGTTGCTCCTTTAAATCCATGAAGCTGGGTGTTCATGACTCCCCAGTTTGCATGTCCAGTTCAGATTCTTTCCCTAACTGATTCTTGTAACGTATCTAGAGATGATCTCTCCTCGGTACCCAAATCTACTCCATGTGCAGTATTCCCCGTCTCAGTTAATGTCATTTTATCGGGCCCAAATCTGGGCATTAGTTTGCCTTTTTTCACAGTCCATGTGCAGTTTATTGAGAAATCACAGGAAGACCGCCGTTCAGGCACACCACGATCTCGCTGTCTCTTCAGCGTCTCAGCACTCTCAGCTCCAGCTGGATCTGAGCCACGCTCCGCACTGGTTGGATGAGTACAATCAACTCCTCGTGGTCTCCCGCTTTTACTTTTGGACCCTCTCAGTCTTTCCTCAACAGAGCACCACCCTGTGCCATTTCATATGGAGGACAAGCTGGCGTCCCTGTAGTGGACACAGGACCGCGCACGCTTTCCCTGCCCCCCGTTTCATTTCTTTCAGCTCTCCATTTGTTCCCTTCTCGAGTCCTTGCAGCCTCTGCGCTGTTGCTCAAACACACTGGTCCCATTCAGCAGTCTCTGAGTCTGCTGTTCCTTCTGCCTTGGGTAGCATGTCTCCTCCAGGTACCTGTGTACCTGGTTCTGTCACCTTGTGCTCAGGTGTCGCCTTCCTAGTGAGGTCTGCTCTGGGATATTATGAGATACTGGTAGTTGTGGCACCCCTCCCCCAGCACGTCTGATTTTCCTCTGCTTTTCTTTTTCATGTTACATTTATTGTTTTTCTAGCACGCTTTTGCATCTACTTACTTATCAAATTTATTGCCCTTTGTTGCTTGTCCACGCTAAAATGCAAGTTCCACGAGGGCACGATTGTTCTCTGAATTGCAGATATCTAGATTTGACCACATAGTGTGTGCACCTAATACATATTTGCTTGATGAATAAATAAATACTAATTTTAAAACACTCCACAGTGTTTTAAAGAAAGAAATATGAGTTAAAATTTGTTTATAAACATAAGAATATTAGTCAAATGTAAACATAATAAAAACCACTGTAATCATCTCATTTGTAATAAAGTTAAATATTGGTTTATATAAGTACTAAGAGAAGAAATAATCTATTTTTTCCATTTGTCTTATGTATATTTACTAAGTATCTCATATGTTAGTCACTGTCACAGCTTTCAAACTTTAGTGGTGAACAACATAGATAAAAACTCCAAACTCATGGAGTTCTATCCTAATGTACTTTATTATATACTGAAGCACCTAATGCAGTGCTAATCTAGGTTCCATTTGGGTTTTCCCAAGTCTGTCATACTGTACTTTACTTGGTCATTCTTTTGTGAATAATGTATTTTATTGGTCATGAGAATGGGCTTTGGAATCAGAAAGAAAATAATTTGAATCTTGGCTTAGCTCCCTATTTCCTGTCTGACCTTGAGCAAATAATTTAACCTCTTTGACTTCTGGTTTCCTCATTGATAAAATGTGGACTAATTCCTACAGTAAAAGATTATTTCTTTAGACTGGCAACCCTGACTCATCCTATATTAATATTTCTCACTTTATGTACCTTAACTCTGAAGAAAGACAATGATTTAAAAAAGACACTGTAAGCTGACAGTTTTGGTATATAATTTAAAATGTTAACTATAACAATAAATAAATTTAAAATGTATGAATGTCTTACAAAATCTTTTACTTGATTTTAATGTCAGGAAAGTCATTCCAAATTTATTGCATATGTTTAGCATTGAATGAAAATATGTTCTTTGCATGTAAAAAGAAAGGATATATTGTGTGAAATCTAAACATTTGATGATGTAAACATTATGTGTAATGAATCTATTTTATGAGTGCACAATTAGGATTTGTAAGCCATTCCCATTTCATAAAGAATAGCTTTATAAAAATCTAGTAATTTTTTAGGCACAAAATTTATTTCAAAAATATGAAATTTGCTTCTAACTTGCACAAAGAGGGTTTGGGAAGGTCAATAACCATCGGTATTTTCCTTGTCTCTGGTAGCCCAAGACAGGGTGCTACAACAGGCCTTCAGAAAAGACTGAGCAGTGTCCTGTGCTGGTTTTTGCCCTCCTCCCTTAACCTGTACATCTGGAGTATCTTTTGGTCACCAGTGAATAAACTGTTCCAGGACATTTATGAAAGTGTCACAGCATCAAGGAGCCTCCTCAGGACCACTTTCTAACCACGTAGGGTGGTCAGGACCATGTTGCCCATTTTGTCATTGGCAGCCCTGGAGATCACACCGTCTCTTAGTACAGCATAACTGATTTTTTGTTACTACACAGTGGGTTAAAAACAGCCAATCATCTGGAATAACAGTTGAATGCTTAGAGCATTCAAGTTCTCAGATAAATTATCTTCTGTTGCATCATACACACTTGTTATAAGGAGCTGGACGAAAAGTAATGCACGTAAAGGGCTTAGCACAGTGCACGGCACACAGCAGTCCCTTCCTAAATGGTTTCAGTTATTACTGTCTAAAAAAGATTCATGCATATCTAGAGGAGAATTCCCAGCCCTCAGAAACAGGAGTGATTTTGAAAAAGAAATTCTGCTTAATTTAAAATATAAGATACACAGACAAATGATTTCTGTGTCATCAGACATGAAAAGTTCTCATATGTGGCTGGGGATGCAGCTCAGGAGTTGAGAACTTGTGTAGTATGCATGAGACCCTAGGTTTCATATCTGTCAGTACACTCACACGCATGCATGCATGTGCGCGCACGCACACACACACACACACACATGCACACACACACGCACACACACACACCACACAAAATATGAAAATGAATTTATAGTTTATATGGAGCATCATCATGCTCAAACATACCTGGATTTCAGTTTTAATATATGGATGAAATTTCAGAAATTGACCTAGCTGACAATAGATTAGCTCACTGCAGCAGAGGTGAAGTCTTTGTGTCTCTAAGTGTCCAAGTACAGATGGTGCCCATCTGTCACAGAGGTTCTCAGAAGATGCTTTCATGGCATAGGAGGCTGGAAAAAATGACACTAATCTCTTTATATATATTTCATATATTCTTTAGAGCTACCCCAGTTATCTACAGTAATTGATAAGTATCTATGTGACCAGAGCCATGCCAATTTAACTTTTATTTTCTAATCTTTAACAAAACACTAAGTATATTTTAAACACATTCTGTTTGGATTAGATAAAGTTAATTGAATATGGTTCTTTCCACTGAAATGGGCTGAGAGTTTGCCACCATTCCTGGAAATCATTAAATTGGAATTAGTGACTATCTGTACAGAGAATCTATACAGTATGGTTTCATGTTAGACCAGGTCAGCGATTTGTTTGCTTAGGCAGCCTGTCAGTTTCAAATCATTCACCAAACACTTATTGAATCCTTTCTACTCATTAAATTTGCCTGACATTGGAGAATAAAACATTAAAAAGAACTTTTGGCCTATTATGAATGTGATACGTATTTGTGCTGAAAGACTATTTAGGTATGAAGACTGGATATGAGATATTTGTTGCGATGCTTAGCCTGCTTGGTCTAAGGGTAAGGATTACATTGTACCATAAAGTTCTGTCTTGATGGTACTTACTCTCCAAGTGCATCATTATGTTAGAGTTTTTGCAGTTTAAGAGATAAAAAATCCAATAGAACCTGATTTAAACAAGAAAGGGAACTCACTGGGTAACGTCTTTGAAAGGTCCAGTACATTTCTTAAGCCCTCCTAGATCATTGGTATAATGAAAACAAAACTGCTTTTCGTCTTGCTGCTACAACCCTACAGAATATTTCCTTCTCAGGTGAACTTGTCCCTTTGACTGTCCTCCAGAAGGTCAGATTTACACGAAGTTCAAATGTAGCAGAAAGAATTTCTGACCAGTGCTCTTAGCCAAAGATCTGGAACTCTCTCTGATGTGATTAGAGATCTCTTTAATTAAACAATTGCTGTGCGTAGAGGCTGGTAAACATCCTGTGATTGGTCTTCACTGATCAGATGTCCACTCCTAGTCCTGGGGATGGAGTTGTTTCCATCTGAACCACTTAATTTCAGAGTTGGAAAGAAACACACCCTGTTACTGAAGAAACAGAGAACACATGGGGTGAGCCGTCACAAGATTGTCACAGCAAAGATCTCTATGTCAGGTATAGAAGTGCTCAGACTGCTGGGATTGGTAACAAGAAGGAGAAAGGACTTCAGACTAACGTTAAACTCATGTTTTTATCATTTACCTTGGTAATCAGATACCTTATGTAGAAACAATTTTACCTTGCTTGTTAAATTATATTCTGCAAAATTTCCTTTGTTATAATATTACAAGGGAAATATGTTTTAAATTCAAGCATTATCTGATTTGCAAACTTTAAGGCATTATCTGATTTACAAACTATATTGATCCAGGACCTTGTTTGGAGAAGTTCCAGGTGGAGAGATTATAACGAAAACACCTAGAGAAAAGCATACATCTAAACTCTTTTTAGCGTTTGTTTTGTGTTACTTAATGGGTCGCTGTCCATGAACGTGTATTACAGACAATGGATTTTCCAGCATGGGTGGTATCTATGCTCCTAGCATGCCTCGTGAAACAGCTAAGGCCATGGTTCTTTTTCCTTCTTAAAAAATAATTATAACAGGATAGCAGCAACAAAATGAGTGCTTCATTTACCCTTTAAGGGACATTTGGAAGATAAATATTTGTTTATTTTCAGAAGGAAAGACATATACTCTGGAATTCTCTGTTTTGTAAGAATCCCATGGATGTGCTGTAAACACCTGCACTCTGTCAGTTCCACTGAGTTTATAGACTTGGATAATCATAGCAAAGCCAAGGAAGGCAGGTATGGTCTCCGTCATTCACATTTCTCAAGTGTTTGTTTACCTTTGATTGTCTGTCTAAATTTATGGCGGAAGCAGAAAAATAAGGCAGGAATCAGTGTATTTGGATGGGACATTTGGATGGGTGGACACCATCAATAAGGTTAGTGGCCTTTTTCTGCCAGTTCCTGTGGTTTTGCCATTTTCTGGAGCAATGTTCAAAAACAAAAAGAAAGGACATTCCAACTTCATCCCTGTGGGGCATGCTAACACTTTTTATCATACTGAATCTAGGCAGGAAGAGAGGTCTGGAGGTTTCACTGAGGTACTACCTCCCAGCCTCCTCTGTGCTTGGTTTTCCAGTCCTGAATCCTCTGGCCCAGCACCTGGGACAGGGCTGGGAGGGGTATGATTACCAAACTGTAAATACGGAGACATGACACTCTCAGTATTCCTATGTAGACTTTCAAACTGGTGTCAATGAAGACCACTGTCTCCATTTCCGAGACCCTCCAGGACTCTGACGCTTACAATGACTTATTTCTTATTTCATGCGACTGTGCGTTTACTCTTCTGTGCATTTACTGTGCCTGGTCAGTCACTGACCGTTTTCTCTTGTACTCGCATGCACATGTGTTCATGTTTGTGGTTTATGGTTTTACACATCGCGTAAATGCACTAAAGGCAAAGTTCTTTTTACCTGGGGCTTTTAAGAGTCATTTTAAAAAGAAGTGGGCAAATGTCTTTATTATCTTGAAATCCTATATTATCTAATTTATAACTCATTTAATCTCTATTTTTTCATTTATAAAATAAGCTAAACGGCTTGTAAAGATGTAAATTTACCATCATTAATGTTTTTATACTTGTATGAACCAAGAGTAACTGGGAACCTCTCTGTGTAATCTTTTAAGTTATTTGTTTTACTGGCGTGGGGCATATTTTTTCCTGTAAAGAAGGCCTGAAAAATAAAAATGGTCTATATGCTAATTCTTTTATTCTAGATGTACAAGTTCAGGTTGTCCACACTGATGTTAGAAGGTGTCCCACATAAAAGTGATTAGTTTACTGAAACATGTATTTTAAGTGGGACATCTCCCAAGCAGACCAAAGTATAAAAAGCAAAAGTGATTGTTTACTAACTGTGTAGTACAAGGACTGCGTAGCTTTGAAAAAAGTGATTTTCCAAAATGCAATCAACCTAAATATATTTTTAGGTAATTTAACTATTTGCTTTTAAAATAGTTTTAAAATACTTCCTTCTTTAAGAATTCTAAGACATTGTTCCTTTCTTTAGGTGAGTCATTTATTTTATTAGGATTCAGATGTCAACTCATACAGTGGAAAAACTTTTTTAAAACTTTAGAAAACTTTATGCTCTCACACTGTGGAAGGTTGAGATATAACAGGTTCCCTTGGGAGAAGTTGCTCTTAGAAAGGGAATTACAAAAATAACAAAACATAAAACAAATTTCAACCCATGTTTGGGAGTTGGTGGTAGCATATTACTCTGACTCATAAGCCCGGAGGAACATGTTTCTCATTTCCGTGTTTCTATTCTCCTTTCTTCCCCCATCTCACTGGTTCTTCCTCTCTCTGCTGGATGTACTTGTTCGGCTGTGTCCCTAAGAAAGACTTTCTACATGTCTGGCTAGAGGCCAAAGGTGAACACCAAGAAAACTTAGTCACCCTCTTGAGGATTAATGATGCGATTTCTACCCAGCATGCCCCGGGTTTGCTGTGTTCAGGTTTTGCCGAGATAAATCTCTGAACAGCCCAGTACTTTTTGGAAGAAGAATTGAGAAAAATTTAATCATTGGTGGGGTTCATTTTTGGCAGGTCAGCAGAAAAATGCTTGATTGAGTCCAGATTAATTTATTCTACGACTTGGGGAAAAAGGGTATTAGCTTTGGCAGCGGGCTTGGGCAACAGGCAGATGCAAGGGGTCCTTGAGACAGCTGCCGATGAGCACACGTGATACTAGGGGCAATCTCTCAACCCATAGAGAAGCCGTTTGCTAGGTGGCTGGGTAACAGATGTAAGTTGTTTCTAGACGCATTTGGATAGGGATGAGGAAATCGGGCTGTCTCCTTGGTGCAGCCCTAATAGCAACCGCTACAATATCAGCAAAGCCGTAGTTTTCCCCCAAACACTTGTGCGAGAAGAGTAACTGGGAACCACATCACCAGGCAGCCGGGATAAAGGGGTAAAAACCAGAACTTTAGGTACAAAATGAATAATCCTGAACGCGGAGGAGAGAGGAAGGAAATCAGGAAGTTTAACCAGTAGGGAGAATCCTCAAACAATTAAAACTAGAGCTACCATTCGATCCAGCTCTACTCGGCACAGTCACAGAAGAAATAAAATGGGCACATTCTACTGCTGCCTGGGTGCCCGTGTCTGCGGCAATGCAGCTGACGTTAGCTAAGCTACGGAAGCCACTTAGGAGACCATCAGCAGATGACTAGATAGAGGAAATGTGGTCTGTGTGCACGATGGAGCCGCAAGAAGAACAAAATCACTTCATTTGTGGCACACGAATGAAAGTGGAGATTATATTAAGCAAAATAAGCGAGGCTCAGAGAATCAAGTATTTCATAGTTTGTCTCTTCCACAGAGCCTAAAACACTTTAAAAATTCAAGAAAAAGATGAGAGAAAGATGAAGGGAGGCTGTTACAGAAGAGGAAGGGAGTGGGGGACATGGGTGGCGGGGGAAAAGTGAAGTACATTTATGTGTACGTGATGCCAAAACCAAGCTCCTCACTTTGTATAACGAATACATGCTAATAAACAATTGATAAGTAATTATTATAATAGTATTCTAATAAATAATTCTAACAAATAATATTCTAATAAGTCAGAACAGTCATGTATTCCTGTGTTCAGTGTCATCTAAGAGAAATACCAGCTACATTTGCTCATTTTTTAAACTTGCAAAGACTTAGCATTTCCCAGAGTGACCAGGCCTTCAAAATCTGACTCATGGTCACCAAATTGCTTGCATGACTGAAGTAGACACAAAAGAGACCATTTATTTATTAACAGAGGAAAATGTAACCACTGGTGGTTTGGGAGTACACGATCAACGCGATCTCCCTGCAGACGAACTTCCGTGGGAAGCTTCATCCCAGTTAGAAACTGCCGGAGTCACTTGCTCATTGCTTGAAAACAGTACTTGACATCCACAGTTTCAAAGAGGAGAGGTTTATTTTCTCTCATGTTTAGGATCCTGGGTTGGCTGACAGCAGGGCAGAATCAGCAGGGCAGAGGGGCGTAGCAGGAGAAAGCTGCTCGTGTCGCGACAGCCAGGAAGCAGAGAGAGAAGGCAGGAACGGAAGAGGAAGGCACGCTTTTCCTGGTCACCACCAGTGCCTGCCTCCCCTGACTGGGCTCCAGCTCCGAACAGCAGATCAACCGTAATGTCTCCATGGTCCAATTCCCTTCCAAATGCCCTGCCTCTGAATCCATGGGGCTCTTGGAGGACAGCTAGATATAAAGCATAACAGAACCCAATGGATTCAGGAACAAAACCTGTATCATCAGTCTGTTCTTTCTCTAAAGTTAACAACATGGTTACCAGAAGTTGCTTGGTTAAAAGAAATCAAATATGTGATGGTGCCAGTTGGGGTGGGAGCTGAGATGCCTCTGCCTCGTGAAAGGGAAGATTATACCGTATGGACCAGAGTAACCACAGTGTGATGGTGATAGCTTCCCAGACCCAGCTCTGCAAGAGGGCATCTTTGCAACTGACCCAGAGTTAAGTGTAGGCAGCCTCCTTTTCCAGTGTACGTGGAGTTTGAAGTTGTTCACACTTCATCTATAAATCCACTACTATTTGATGATGTGTCTTGGTTACTTTTCTCTCATTGCTGAGACACAATACCCAACGCCCAAAATGAAGGAAGGAGAGGTTTATTTAGCTCACAGTTTGTGGAGGTTTCAGTCCATACTTGGCTGCTTCAGAGGCAGAGTGGCACATGGCAGAGGGCAAACATTCATGGCAGCAGAACACAGCAAAAACAACCAGCAAAAGGAAGGAATGGCTGCAAGCAGCCTCTTTCCCTCCCTACATTGTAAACAGGTCCCCCCCCAGGGGGCATGTAGGTCTCACGTAATCTCCATGCCCGCCTCTTCCACAGGCTCAGGATGTGTACAAAGTAAGCACTCTGGCTTTCTGCTGAATCATTTAGCCAAACCTCTAGACTCCCCAGGTTGACACAAGGTACCAACCATAACTTGATGGAATACTTCTATGCAATGCTTTGCTGTATAGCTTATGTTAACTCATTGTTGCTGTATAGACTCCATTTGTCCCTTTCATTAGTCAATCAAGTTGGTGAATTAGATGGAGATGAAATAGAAGTCACTACACACACATTTCACACGTACATGTTGTCACTCCATTGACTAGTCTTGGAATTACAGCTTGGCTTTTGGCTAAATATTTGGATAGAAAAAGATGTTCTAGAGTATTTCATTTGTTACATACTCCTATATTATTTACTCTTTGAAGAAGGAAGACAATATAAAGGCTTTGAAGTTGATTTAGGGCAGCAGTCCTTCGGTTTCTGAGCAGGTACCTACAGTCCTATAACAGATTTATAAGGCCACTACAGTTCCATTTTAAACTGGAATCCCCTATGCCCTCACTCTGAGTGGTGGACTACAGTGACAGTTCTGGTTATCTAGGAATTACTATTAGCTTACAGCCAGAGTGCAATAGTATAAAAAGTTTGAGTTTCACATTTCCCTGTTCAAAATTATCCTAGCTAAGGCTATGGGTTCCTCTATAGATGAAAACTGCAAATCGGTAACTTACATTAAGCCCTATGTGTCAGCCACTACTCTAATGCATGTTTCTAAATGCTAGTATTTCTTGTAAAATACCCAAACGATTTGTTGAAAAGAATATTTTTTTCTGGGCTTGTCCAGGGATATATTTAAAAGATGGGGAAGGTAAATCTACTCAGACATCCTATGAAGAGAAAATTCCTTTCAGATAAGAAATGCGTCTGCAGGCTGGTTATCCAAAAAAGGCACAGAAACCAGGAAAATGGCTGCTACGTATGTAGCAGGTCACCTTATTTTTTGAGGTGCTTCATATCAGTCCTCAGATTACATATCCCATAATTGATTTACTGTCCATTAACAGATGTTGTTGTTTCCTTGCTTGTTGCTACTTCAAACATTATTTCAATGAATATATTTTCTACATCTCTGACTATATGTATTAAGGTTTTTGTAGATTTATACCAAAGAGGGATGCTTTATTACCAGTTTTATTATATTTTGCCTCTGTGTTAGAGAGACCAAATTCCCATGTCCTTTTCCACTTAAAGAGAAGTTCCATGTTTATAGCAGCACAATTCGTAAAAGCTACATCTTGGAAATGGCCTATATGTCCACCAAGAGATGAGTGGGTAAAGAAAATGTGGCATTCATACACAGTGGAGTATTACTCTGTTATAAAAACAAATTTAAGTCATTTGTAGAAAAATAGTTGCACCTTGAGATAATAATTAAGTCAAATAAGGCAGACACACAAGGTTAGAAAGCACATAGTTTCTCTTATATGCGAAACCCAGATTATAAGAAGAAAAGTACATATCAGAGGGCGGGGAAGTAGATCTTTCTCAAATGGAAACAGGATCAAGAGATGCAGGGAGAGAGGAGAGAAAAGGGATGGAGAAAGGAATTAAGATGTTATGCACACGAACCCACACAGGAAATGTGAACATTATGTACTTCAAAAAAGTATAATGAAAAATACAAAATAATTTAAGAGGACAAGAGTCAGAATACCTATCGGTGTGAACTCTTTTTAAGCAGAAACAGAGGGATGCTCAGAAAAAAATCAGTGAATGATAAATGGAAGTCCTCCAAATAAACAAATAAACAAATGTACAGGGAAAAAATCCCTCAAAACCTAAACACCTTAACCAGCAAGCTAATACTAATAATGAAAATGAACCTCTAAATAGCTGCCAGAGAAATGAGAAAAGGTAGCCTAGACAAATTATGGCCCTGAAATCCAAGTAGGCACAATGAAAACTTTAGAAGAGGATTAACTTTCAGGAGCCATTTAAAACCACTTAGCTTTCTAAGCCAAATATATACAGCACATGGTTTTATATGTCTGATGTCCTCAGACCCCCTCCCCCAAGCTTACAGGAAACACTGTGTTTATATCCGATGCTTGGGAAAGATGTTCAGCCTCAGGGTTGATTGAGAGTAACAGGTATGAGGGTTGATAAAAAGAGATATTTGGTGAGTCACCAGCCCAGGAGCTAAAACAGGCCACATCCCAAAGTAAATCAAGGCTATTCCAGCATCGTCCTGAGTGTTTGGAAGCTGTGATTAAAAGTCAAAGTGAGGAATATGTGTTTGCTGAGAAACATAAATGCTTTTGAGTTCTTTCAATGTCGACTGCCTGGTGGTATTTCCAGGGAGCTTATAAGGCGAGGGGAAAGCATAGAGCTAAAGTCAAAGGCCCTATTGAAATAGAGTTGCTGCAGCTCTTTATTTTAAATGCACAGATGTTTTCTGATGAAAAATTTGAAATGGAAGATGTCAGCTTGAAGAGATAGGCTAGTCATCCCTCAGATCTTGGCTGGTCTACCGGACTCAGAAAGCTAGGAAATTTCATTTTACTCATGTCCTATTAACCACATTTCAAGAAAAGACAAATCTGAAAACAAAACAAGAAATAACTAATTACCTCAGTCTTGCTCTGACAATGAAAACAAACCTCTATGTAGATACCAGAGAATTTTTTAAAAATTAGGATAAACAATATTATAAATTTTATATCTCATATTATTAGAACAGCACATTAATTATGATCTCTCCTTAAAGAGTCCCAGATCATTCAGTGTATAATTGAAGCTGTTTCTCCAATTTGTTGATGAATCTGTACATTTGGATACTACCATTTTAATGTGGAGTGTAAGGGTCAAATGCAAGGACCAGCGCATCTCCTTCAAATTACCGCGGCCTCTTTTCTAGTCAAGATGCCTAATTCATCTAGCTCGGGTTCTTGCTTGACATTTAATTCAGTTCTGTGGGCTCTGCTGAACTTATTTACTCTTGAATTAAATGGCAAGTCTCTCCCTCCCCCCGCTTCATGGTTGCTCTTTGAAAACAAAATAAACAAAAGCCCCAAACCAAAAACTAAACAAATATCTTAGCACAAATATATGCCATATGTTTTAGGCTGAACTGTGTCGCCTCAAAAGCTGGTATATGGAAACCCTAAGCCCTAGTATGTCCGAGTATGACTATGATTTGAGGTGGGGGTCTGTATAGAGGTAATTAAGTGAGGTCATTAGGGTGGGTCTGAATCCAGTAAGACTAGCGTCCTCATGAGAAGAAATTTGGACACTGACACAGAGGAGCAGTGATGCAGTGAGGTAGAAGGAGACTGCCATCTGTAAGCCCGGGAGGAAGGCCCGGCACAGGTCCTTCCCGCACAGAGCTCTGGAGGAACTCACCTTGGATTTCAATATCCTTCAGAACTGGGAGCAAAGAAAGGTCTGTCGTTCAACGTGCCTCAAGAGGGGTACTTTGTTATAGCAGCCCTGGCAAACTCATGCTGCATTTATTCCTGAGTATTTCCTGCCTAAAACACCTCTAGCCTTTTTAGATTTATTGGTAAAATACATTTCCATACATTAAACAAAAGATCACGGCGTAATTGTTTCTTTCCCCAAGACTCAACATGACAGGGCATATCTATAAACTTCACTAGAAAATATTTGAAAGTTAGATCATTATGATGAAATATCTTTTATTTGCATATGACTTATATATCATTTTAGGAGTTTTCTATCCTTAGCTCTCTGTCTGGGACCTTCCATTGCCTATACCAAATACCTTAGGGTCTTCCACCGGTAGTTTCATTTGCTTTCTTCAAGCTCTTTTTCTTTTTAACTTTCATGTGGTTTGCTATGAATTCTTGGGAGACCTAGCATGACATGGCTGGTTTGAAAATGTCTCTAAATTGACAGGGAAAAAGAATAATCACAATTTTTGGCACCATCTGTACAGCTGTATTCCGATCTCCTGGTTTTCAGAAATAAATTTAACAGACTGCCATGGCCTTTAGCCCACAGGTTAACTTTCTTTTTTGCTGTGATAGGCGTATGGACAATACACCTTTTGTTATAAATGTTGTTTTTCTTCCTTTGTAGTTTTAAACCTATTCAGTGCTACCTCTGTCACCCCAAGAGCAAACTGAATGTACGAGTACATGGCAGACAAGTTTTCATCGTGGATCAGTCAAATTTCATGCCCTACTTACACCTCAGAGGTGAATTGGAAATGGGATAAGAATATTCCAGTGCCCTTAGTGCTGAGTTTACATCACAGCTGGGTGATAATTATGGTAATGCTTAATGTTGCAGTAAACATGTAGAATTTCTTTGTGGCTTTTGAGTGATTTCTCACTCCTTATTGTGGGAAGATGGGAACTCAACATCAGAATTATCTTGAGTGACACAATCAAAATAAATCAGTTTAGTTGATAAAAGACAACAACATCATATTAAGATAAAGGAAAAAATTGAAAGAGTTTAAAGGAATATTTTGGAACACAACATTGTAGATCATCCATCTTAAAAAGAAAAAAAATAGACTGCTTTTCACCTCTAGAGTGGGTCATTGTCTTTCTCTGTATAGGCCATGCTTTCCCCCCGTAAGCCAAAATGTAACTTTCTAGATTCATAAATTCCCTTAGTTTTGAACCTCTCAAAATACCCCATCAATATTCCCAGCTCCAGAAAATAATGTGCTCCTCTGTTGAGAGCATGCCCTCTATTTCTTGGAGTGTGTGCTTTTAAAAAGTATGTGCCTAATAAACCTCTTTCCCTGTGGAGCCCTGAGCAAGAAGGAAAGCAGATCATGCAATGACTTCAGAAGCTCATAGGTATGGAGAACAAAAGGGACAGGCTGCTCAGTCAGTAGGTTAAAATCTGGATATGCTTGTCTGCTGAAAAAAAAATGTCTTCCTAATTAGCAAGATGGAAATGAGAAATTTCACTTTACTCCTATTATTGGCTCCTAGTCTGCCATCTAGCCCATGCCCCAGGAGCTGAAAGGGACACTGTGCATCTGAGCCACTTTGATCTTTCGGGGAGAGCATGAAAGTGATCTTTCTACTCAAAGGTGAGATCTAGTGGAGCATCAGATCTACATGACTGCAGAGGAAACTTATGCCAGCAGTGAGTGAAAATCACATATCATCACAGGACTGTTGAAAACCAATGGAAGGACCAACATGAATGAACAGAACCCCCAGTCCAAGGCTATGAAAGAAATAATTGAAGGGACAGAGGAGAACTTAACCAGAGACACTTATTAAAAATCTTTAGAATCAAATGACTATGATCCATTACAAGGAAATGAAAGAATGAAAAGGTAAGAGGAGGAGGAGGAGCGGGAAAAGGTTTCTGTGAAGAAGAGTGATTAGAAGACCCAAAAATAGTTCTAGAAATAAAAAATCTGATTGGCAGAGTAGAAAATATTAAATGGAAGGGAAAAAGCATAATGAATATTGCTAACGTCCAAGTCACCAGCCAATACAATGTCCTAAAACCCAGAGGAAGAAAGAGAACACAGTGATAAAAAAGAATTAAAAGTTAAAACACAAACATGTTAATCCACAATATCCAGCATTCACTTCATAAGAGCTTCAGGCAGGCATTTGTGCCGCTGAGCTATATCCCCGGCCTCTTAATAAGAGTTTCAGGAAAACAAAACATGATCAGAGGACATGAAGCAGATAAGGAGATGATGACAGGTTTCCTTAGCTACTTTTCTCATTGCTGAGACAAAATACCTGAAGGACAGGTTTGTTTGGCCTATGCTTCATGGAGGTTTCAGTCCATCACTGGTGGACTCCAAGGCAGGGTGGCTTGGCAGAGGGTACAAAGCAGTGAAGTAGCAAAGAAGCAGCAAGTGACAAGCTAAAAGCCCTAACAGCAGCCCTCTGTCTGTCTCACATTACATCCGGGCTACCTTCCTTTAGGGCAGGTAGCACTGCACTGCGAGTCAATCCCGGCATCACGCCCTAGGTCCAGCCACCTCCGAGAAGTCCCACCTGTGAGACTTTCTGTGGTCACGGGAGGGACATCTAGACACAAGCCACGCCACAGCAGCATTTCCCTTGAGTAGCAGATTTCCTTCTTCAGCTTAGCAGGGTGCTCTTTTCTGGCTACATCATACTGACATGTCCAGTCTTCAAGGATTAAAAGAAATGTGTGAAGCTTCTGAGAGTGGGAGGGAGAACCAGTCAATCAATCAATCAACCAGTCAATAAAAGGTAGCGGTGAGAAAGGAGTCAGAGTCAAACCGTAATTAGGCATTTAGTTGGCAGTTTTGGGAGCTAGAAAAGTTTAAAGAAGCTGTCTGTCTCTGTCCTCTCCTGCTAATGCCTGCTTAGAATAATTCTAGTTTTGTTCTCCGGCTCAAACTTCAGTGATTGTCTTCATCACTGGTGAGGTTTTAGAAAAGTGCAGATGCACAGGCCCTATTCCAAAATGTGTGTGTGTGTGTGTGTGGTATATCCCGGATGTGGCCCGGGAATCTGTATTCTACCGAGCTCAGCTGGGAAATAATTGGCTCGGTTCATAGACACTGATGTCTCCACTTTATTAGCTCTGGTCCGGGTAGGCTCCTCCCTGGGGACAGTAGTCACAGTCTAAGACTCATTCCTGCTCACTCTAGACCACAAGGCTGACTCAGTGTGCTCTGAGGCCATATGAGCCCCGTGAGGCCACAGTAGTAATCATGTTCATGGCTGGTGTTTCATTTTAGACTAAACAAGTCTTAGATGACAGACTGAAAAAGACGTAAAAGGTTTTCATAAACCCAACTCTACTAGGAACTGTTATCTATCACTTTTGACCCTTCTGCCATTATGTGAAGGCTTAAATTTGACAAACGGAAGGAGAACATGATTAGAATTTTGCAGTTAAATTGCAGCTGTTCCATTCATGTGGATTTAAGTAGGAAGACTTCTCTGACAACATGTTACAGAATTATTTTACTTATAGAGAAGCCACCGAGGTTGCTTTATAACTGGATGTCACCTTAACACATCTATAATCCCAGCTAGTTGGGAGGCTGAGGAAGGAGGATCTCAAATTTGAGTCCAGGCTGGGCAATAATTTAATGAGGTACTGTCTCAAAATACAATTTTAAAAAAGGGCTGAGAATGTAGCTTAGTAGTAGAGCACCCCTAGGTTTGATTCTCAGAGTTGAAAATAAAAGTCATGTGAAGGAAAAGAGCGGGCTCCAGGATGTTGTTTGGGATAATTCTGACCAGTAAGATCAGTTACACACTGGGCATCAGGATGATCTTGTCTGATCCAAAGACATTTCAGGACATATTCCTGTTGTAGAAGTGTGTGTGTGTGTGCGTGTGTGTGTGTGCATGTGTGTGCGTGTGTATGTACATGCATTTGTTCTACAATTCCAGATTTTTTTCTTGTTGTTAAATGAAAACTGTTAAAGAATAATTTGTCCACATTTTAAAGGTAGTAAATGATCACTTTGCAGTTACTTGGAAGGCAGATAGGAGGACTGTGAGTTTGAGATCAGCCTACCATCTTAGCATGATCCTTCCGAAAGAAAGAAAGAAAGAAAGAAAGAAAGAAAAAAGAAAGAAGAAGAAAAGCAAAAAGAAATAGGGGGAAAGAGGTAATTTTGACCTCTTTTTCTGAGAGAGTTGTCATTTGAGACCCTGCTTGAACAGTGTCTAGAACTGGCAACCTTATTGATATACAACTCCCTCTTTGAGTCTGTATAAGTAGATATGATGTCCACGGAGATGTTAGGAGTTTTAAAAACTATAGTATTATATCTTTTTTGTTCCTTTTGTTGTAAGGGTTTTTGTTCTGTAGAAACAGTTTTGAGTACTTCATCATGTTTAAATATTTATGAGAAAACGCAAATTTGTGCTACAGTTAAATAAAAAGAAGTGAAAACCCAAAACTTAAAATAGACTTTGCCACATTTTTGACAAACCTGGGCTTTTGCATTTTTTAAAACTCCTTTTTTCATGTTGGAAAATGTTTCTAGAGAACCTCAAATAAAATAAAGTTAGACATAGATTTATACATTTTAGATTTATATAGAGAAAATATAGCTCTTTATTTCTATTCTTAGGAAACAAATCAAGCCTTACAGTATTTTTAACATATTGTGTTCCTTTTCTAGATTTCACATTTGTTAGGAGTTTATATACCTTCCCCAGGAAACAGCCAAGTCACTGGCTCATATGTGCATTGATAGTAAATAGACAACTGAAGTTTCTACTCTATATCTTTACCACCAAGCATAGAATCAAATAGTTTGCCATCTATATGAGGAGGTTGCTAGTAGCTCAACTGTGACGCAAGGTAGGATGAAACAAATCTTTCACTGCTGTAAACAAAATGTTGGCAACATTTGCAGTAAGAGTAAGCGGCATAGGTTTGAGGGTGGAAGGAGGAAGGTGAGTGTGACCCTCATGAAAAGAGGTGGTGCTGAGCCTGGGTCTTTACCAATCAGGAGCATTTCTGCAGGTTAAGAAGGAGGTGCAGAAAACAGTTTCCAATAGAAATTGGAAAAAGCAGCACCCATTTGGGGAATAGGAATCAGTCCCATAAACTAGGAGCTTATTTTCCTAAAAACAACTGGCAGGATCACATCCTTTCTGTTCAGTAAAGCCCTGGAATTCAGACTTTGTCATGCAAAGAGAGGAAAACTAGTGAAAATTACTGAGGAATCACTCATTGCAAACCGTAGGATCTAGGAAAGATTCTGGTGTTGGTAGATAGGCTAGACGGAAGCAGGTTCTTCTGGTGAGACCTGGTGAGCCTCCGAGGCCGGAGCATGGCAGTAAGAAAGAAAAGGAGGGGCTGGCTGTGGGACCCACTGTGAGGTATGATTGACAACACAGGGAAACTGACTGCTCCAGCCCCATGGTTGTCTTCGTCAGGCCTGAGGGTTCACTAGTGTCTGCAGGGCACAGAAAAGCCGTAACCTACCAGGACTTCTACGGAGGAGGACTTCTTCCAAGTGCATTGGTTCCTATCTCTTTACTTTCCACCCTGTCGGTGCAAACACGACTTGCTGGGTCCCTTCTACCTCTGGAGGCCTCATCTCTGTTCCCATACTGGCACCGCGCCCCCGGCTGGGATGTTTCATTTGCTGTTTCAGATATATCTTTTCCTTCTCTGTAGTGTCTGCAGATCCTGGTTTTTAAAAACTCAATTCAAATAAGATTCACTTAGTGGCTGTTTCATTAGCCCTGTCTCTCCCGCCCTCAGCTCTCTCACCCCCACGGTTCTCCGGGCTCAGCTGTTCTCTCTCCTGCCTCCCGGAGCAACACACTGATCATCTTATATAACTCATCACTACACACCCACTGGAGTGGCTAAGCTAAACAGTGACAACACCAAATGCTGGTGAGCGCACCGAGAAACTATTACCTCTGCATTGTTGGTGAGAATGTAAAACTGTCCTGGAAAAGTTTGGCAGTTTCTACTAAAGAATATATATAAATATTCAATTACCACATGACTCAGCGTTTATCCCACAGAAACAAATGTGCGCTTATACAAAAATGTTCACAGCCGCTTTATTTACAGCAACCCCAAATTGGAATCAATCCAGATATCCTTCAGCAGGTGAATGGTTAATATACCATGGGATACCACTCAGCAATTAAAAAGCATAAACTATTGATAAATGCAACACAAGGATGAATTTTTGGAGTATCCTGTTGAAAAAAAAGCCAATTTCCAAAGGTTATAAATTGTATGACTCTATGTGCATAACCGTTTTGAAATGACAAAATTTTAGAAATAGAAGGATTAGGAGAGGGAGGGAGGTTTGGAGAGAGTGGAGTGTGGCTACGAGAGGGCGTGTACGCTCTCCTGTAGTGATGGCGCCGTTCTGGGTCTTGGTGGTGGGTACTTGAACCTCCACGGGTGGCAGCGCTGTGTAGAACTGAATACACATATCCACACACAAAGAAGCACAGGTAATACTGGGGGAATCTGAGTGTGATGGGAAGATTATATTGATGGCGAAATCTTGGTTGGAATGTGCCTAAGTGTTGCAAAATATTACCAGTGGGAAAAAAAAGGAAAAGTGTGGAAGGGATCTACAATGAACATAAATCTACAGTGATTTCAATGACATTGTAATTAAAAATAACATAACACCCATGATATTTAAAATTGATTTAAATGGGCATAAAGCTTTGTACCTCTAAACCCTAGCATGGTGACAGATGTATGATAAGTATATGATAAATTTTTTGTTAAATAAACTAATTTTCAGAATAAAGGAAAGTGGAGTAAACAATGGCTGGCATTTCTGTGTTGAAGGGCCGGGGAGATGATGGCCCCTGTAATTAGGACAGGAGGCGTCAGTGCATGCTGCAGACTTGGGTTAGGGTCTGCAGAACCCTCTACCGGCACAACTCTCTTGCTTTTTTGTTATCTTTCTTTTTTTCTTGATATAATGAATTTGAAATTTCAATAGAATATCCAAGTAGAAACATTGGATATTTCTCCACCTTCAAATATTTTGACTCCCTCTAATAGTCTAGTTAAATACCAAATGCTTTAGGGGTGACTGTGCTTTAAGCTTACCTCAGTACCTCAATATATTTCTTGCAGAGGACTTCATTGAGCTTTTCTTTTTTTTTTATTTTATTTTAAAGACAAAAGAATGGAGACATATGAACCAGAAAAGCCATAAATAATACAGAAAATACAAAGTTATACAGAATATAGTAGGGAATTAGAACTGGATGTTGTATTACATAGTTATCTTCACATTAGTTAACACAAAACCATTAAAGGAAATACCAAATTATAGAGAAGATAGTAGGCAATTTGCACTGGATGCTGTATAATATAAAGTTATCTTCACTTCTGTTAATACAAAAACGATTGAGGAAATACAGATTTATAGAGAACATAGAAGGGAATTAGCTCTGGATGCTGTCCTACATAATGTTACCTTCATCTTTGTTACTCAGTTACATAGATGATGGCCCATTTGATCATTCAGTTTTTCTCCTCCCTCATCTCCATTGCCCTACCACTCAATCAGTTATCTTCCCTGTGATAATAACTGTACTCCTGGGTTTATCTATGTCCTTGGACTCTCACCTTGGGAAGAGACATAGCTGCCTCAGACTATACTATAACATACAGGGGTGTATACAAACTGCCATGGTTGGAGGTGGGAAAGCACATATGCTCACAGCGGACCGCCCAGCTCCACCCTGTCGTCGTGCTATGGGTGGGGGCGGGTCCAGCCCATGAGGTGCCCTGAGCGGGGCCCGCAGCTGAGCAGCCGCAGGGCCCACAGTGGAGCAGCCGCAGGGCCCACTGCAGAGCAGCCGTGGGGCCCACTGTGGACCAGCCGCGGGGCATGCGCCCCCATCGGGGCGCCCTCTGTGACCCTTTTGGCTCTGTCCTGTTGCCTTGATGCCAGAGGCCCTTTCTTCTCCTCCTACCTCCTCCTGATCTCCAGCATTACCGTTCCCCACCCCTTGCAGCTGGGCAATGGGTCTACGAAGCTGAAGCTGTGAATGCCGAAACGAGGGCGTGGGCCAAGGGTGTGCTTGGAGCGGCGACCTCCTCCCTCTCCCTCTCGTCTCCCTCCGACTGCGCCATGGCAGATCTCTGATCCCTTCCTCCAGAGGAGGTTTTGCTTAGTCTTTCTGAGGGTTTCAGTTCCCATTTCAGATCCTTCTCGAGTTCAGGATACCCACCTCTTTCCTTTCTGTCCTTCACATGTTGCTATATTCCTATGTCTGAGTGGCATTCCTCCGGGAGGTTCTCTCTCTGCTGCCTACCCAGTCGCCATGGGTTCATACAGGGTTCATATATGCAAGCAGTATGCAGACACTCTTGTTGCTCGTATTAGTAGTTTGGGGTGAGTCCTGAAGCCCGTGGACTCGTCCCATTGCTGTCAGGAACAGGTGGTGATTGCGCAGGCCGCTGAGGCTCAAGGTGCTCACAGAGGGCATTTAGGGTGGGAGCTGAAGCCCGTAACTCAGTTCATGCTTCCTGCTTGATGTTGGAGTGTGAAGAGTGTGGGGCCGTGTGATCCACCTCCATCTGCAGCTCTCTCTTGCTGTTGTGCTCCAGTTCCCGTTTGTTCCTTGGCTGGATCCCTGGGAGTTGCTGTGGCTCTGATGTGGGTGCCGATGCACCCCACCGCTCCCCACTGGCAGCCGCCCACAGAGTGGAGAGGCAGGAGGCCACAGCCTCGAGGCAGGCATAGAGCTGGGT